>CAUYQV010056915.1:0-21326 GCA_963574575.1 Galagoides demidoff | reverse complement strand
GAATTTTCTCATCCATCTCCGTATTACTGGCATCTCTCTGTATCACTGGTCTCTATCCCATTGTGGCTATTATCACTAACATTGTTAGTGAACTGATTAATTCATTGGTTAGCAAACAAACTGTCACCTTGAGGAATATTTCTCAGACTTTTCCAAATGGTAAAACAATTAATGATGTTTGATATATATGTAAGTCACTAATTTTAGATATATATGTTTGACATGTCTAAAAAATGGTATTAAAACTGTAGAAATTTAAGTGCAATAACTATTTTACTTTCTGTTCCTACACTTGGTGCATGTAAAAAAGTGAACTATACCAAACTATCTAATACATGGCTTATGATGGAGACCTGTGGTTAGTGGTTTCTTCCTGGATGTTTATTTTTGGGAATTAGGAAATCTTAGAGCACAATCATAGTTTTTCTTTCCAGTCTTTCTTCTTTTTCTTTTTCAGTTTTTTAAATCACAGCTATTGTTTATCAACCCTCGATGTTTTTTTTTATATTTGTTTGGAATGAAACTATAACTCCTTGAAACATTTTTTCAAACATTTACCTTTTGAATCATCATAGATTTATTGGCATTCTTCATCCATTAAAAGCAACAAAATTCTAGAGCACACTTCAAAAAGCTCCACGTCAGGCAGCACCTGTGGTTCAAAGGAGCAGGGTGCTGGCCCCAAATGTCAGAGGTGGTGAGTTCAAAGCCAGCCTTGGCAAGAACTGGGGGGAAAAAAAAAGCTCTACCTCTTTAGACGTTGTGATGAGTTGGCAAGGAAAAGCCTAAGGAATGAACACAGGATAAAACATAAGAGAAAAAAGGGAAAACCAGAGAGTGCCATGTGAAGCAGTCTTTGGCTCTGGAAGAATTGCCCTAACTTTGGTTAACTGAAGCTGTACTTTTATTCCCCTGCAAGGGTCAGGATTCACAACACATATCTTAGGGATACAGAAGGTGCAAATATTTAACAAGTGATCCCTACACTTGTGGGACCTGAGACCCCTCAGGAGTGAACACTTAGTGTCAGAGTAAGCCAGATAACAGCCTTCCCTAAAAGCTAGAGGAAAAATAATCTGTGTAGGTTATTTGTGCAGGGAAAAATGATTAAAAAAATAATCAAACAATCAATGCCTATGTGAGACCCTTCCGATAACTGTGTGGCTAAAATTTGTACTACCTAAATTATCTCAAAAGTCCTGAAAGCTTAAAAATGCCTAACTGTGGTACTGAGTTGATAGTACCCCTTGGGTCTAACCAGAAGCTAAAGCAAATCCTCTTCTGAAGAGACCATGAAAAACATCAGCCCTTGAAGAGTTGTCACAATAAAAGTATATTTTGAAATTTGTTTAATTCCATATGATGTTTTATATAATGTAATAAACTTTCAACAAAAACTCATAAAATATTCAAGGAAACAGGACATAGGACAAAGTAAGGAGACCCAGTGAAAAAATTGGAAATGTAATTCTGGGAAGATGACTGACAGGTAGCAACCCTTGGCAGAGGGGAGAAAAACTGAACAGAATGAACTCTAGGAAGCCAAAGGTGGAGAGTTGAGCCAGGAAAGTAGTTCAGAAAGTTGTAGCTCCAAGGAAGAGCATTCAAGAGAGCAAACTACAGGTACAAATCCTATCAACCAGAAGATGGGAGACTCTTTCCCCAAGAAGAAGGCCCACAAGAGGCTATCTGCAAATGAGCAGGGAACAGAAGACCTCTCATTTTACCTAGCTGGAGACTGCCACTAAACACCAGGTCTCTTTCTCCAAGGAGGTCCCACTTATGAACCTAGACACCACCCCGCCAGGCACAAAATTGACCGTATATTTTCCCCCACAAGTCCACACTTCCATTCCACCTTTCCCCCATCACATGGTGGTCTGAAGTTCTGCCCTCTGCAAAATTTAGGGTGTTTGGTCTTTTCTTGAGAGATCTGGACATAGTGTGGACCACCAACCAGAATCTGTGACTAACAAGGAAGAAAGAGGGTGTAGGAAGAAAGAGACACTTGGTGGGAGGAGGAGCAGTCCCCTGGTAATGACTATGCCTGGGCAGTGGTGGTGGTGACCCTCAGTTTGGGCTGTGTCTGGTGGGACGGGGTACAGAACCCTCAGCTCTGATGGCACCCATGTAGCCAAGCCACATTAAAGGCTGCCATGACTTTGTTCTTGATTGAAAATGTCTCAAGGTCTTCAGGAAGGGATATTCCTTTGAAGACCCTCTGGCAAGATTAGAAAACTAATCTAGTGGGAGGCAGGCACTGAAATCAGAGCATGCTGTGGTCAGGAATTTCCTGGAAGAGACTTGAGTAGTGGTAAATCAAAATAAGTTTATTGTGCAGCTAAGTTAGAGATTACATCTGTTCTTTACAGATGAATACTTTGTTCTTTGAAGCAAAAAAAGATGAATGCGCCTTGTGACTTTTTGTGACTTTATTGTATTGTAATTTTAAGAATTATCTGGACCAATTGACACCAGCTGATCTAAAGTTAGATTATGAATGTGTAGGTGATTATGTGAGTACGTGCAGGATGCTTTATTATTAGGGTATATAAGTGAGTAAGAAATAAACTGGTGTTGCTTTATGCCTGAGCAAGCTACGGTCCTCTGATCCTTTGAACGTTCTGACTGCTGGCTTTTCCTCTGTGACTCCAATCAAAGAACTTCACACAACACACCCACAGTGGGAGAATGTTTACCTGGTGTGGACTAAGTTTGGCAGGTAGGACTGCTCCCTAGCCCCTGCTGGGCCTGCAATCAGAGGTTTTCCAGGTGTGGACTGAAACCTGAGGGCAAGGGCATGGTCCCCTGAATCCAACAGAACCCTCAAGCAGAGGCTTACTGGGTGTAAACCAAGACCTGAGGGTGAGGATGTGGTCCCTATCTCCAGTGGGCAGGTGGGCAGAGGCTTACTGGGTGAGGACTGAGACTTACAGATGGGGTGTGGGGCCCTAACTCTGATAGAGCCTGCAAACAGAGTCTTGCCAGGCAGTGGACTGAGTCTGGCAGACAGTGGCATGTCCACAGACTCCAGCTGGTCTGGAAAGCAGAGGATTGCAGGGTGTGGACTGAGACCCATGGGCATGGGTGTAGCCCCTGGCTCCAATGGGACCTGTGAGTAGAGAAGTGGACAATGGTGTGGACTGAGTCTGGTGGGCAGGAGTATTGATCTGTGGTTCCAATTGTGCTGTTGGATACCCCTGAATCCTCTCTGTTGAGCAGGGTTTGCATGGACTGAGACAATTTAATTGGAGCTTGCATCTGGGGCTATCCACTCAGGGACATACTGAGGTTGACCTTCAAAGTTCTATAATGAAAAAGAATGGAAGCATGGGGGCTGGGCAGTGCAGCTGTTTGTATCTCTTCACAGCCGAGATTGGAACCTAATACCATGGCTTCTTAGGATAGGGTAGAGGTTGGCTGATATCAAAACAGAGCTAGATTGCACTATCTCACCAAGTAGGTCCTCAGAGTCTCTAGCCAAAACTTTGAAAAGGGCCTTTGTGAGGCCATAGAAGATAAGCCATAATTAAAAAGACTACTGCTTTGGTAAGGGGCCATATCTACTACCTGGGAACCCCAATTCAATCCCACCCTACTGATTCTAATAACCAACTGTCAGAAAATAAACACAGTGTGGATCCAACAGAAGAACTCTGGCAACATGAATAACCAGAGTATGTCAACCCCCCTAAGAAATGACAAAGGAGATACAACTGAAGATGCTATGGATAGACAAATGACAGCAATGTCAGAAATTGAATTCAGAATATGGATTGCAAATAAGATAAATAGAATGGAAGAAAAGACAGAAATTTAATTCCAAAGAGTCATTCTAAAGTTTTCTCAAGAAATTAATGAATTCAAACCTAAGTCACCAAAGATATGGACATATTGAGAAAAGAGATAGAAGACCTCAAGGAAATGAAAAAGTAAGTTTAGGAACTCTAAAATACAGTAGAATCCCTCAGTAATAGAGTTGACCAGGCAGAAGAAAGGATCTCTGAAACTGAAGACAAAGCTTTTGAATGTTCCCAAACACTCAAAGAGGCAGACAAATGGAGAGCAAAAACTGATCATTCCCTGAGAGGGTTTGGGATCACTCCAAAAGATCAAACATTTATCTTATAGAAATTCCCAAAGGAGAAGAGGATGGCCCTAAAGGTACAGATGCTGTACTCCCAGAGATTTTGGAGGAGAATTTCCCAAGCATTGAAAGAGATACAGAACTTCAGATAGCAGACAGTTTCAGAACCTCAGCAAGACTCAATCCAAATAAATCATCTCCTAGACACATTGTGATTAATTTTGCCAAAGTTAAGATGAAGGAGAAAATTATGCAAGCAGCCAGATGTAGGAAAAGCATCACCTACTGAGTTAGAAATATCAGAATGACTGCAGATCTCTCAGCTGAAACGTTTCAAGCCCAAAGAGGATGGTCATCAACTTTCAATCTCCTAAAACAAAACAATTTCCAGCCCAGGATCCTATATCCAAATAAACTGAGTTTCATCTGTGATGGAGAAATAAAATACTTTAATGGCATACCCATGTTGAAGAAATTTGTCAAAACTAAACCAGATCTCCAGGATATTCTCAGATCTATTCTCCACAATGACCAATGCAAGTATGTTTACCTCCAAAGTAAACATACTTATAAATTTTTGAACAAAA
This sequence comes from Galagoides demidoff, assembly GCA_963574575.1. Taxonomy (NCBI): domain Eukaryota; kingdom Metazoa; phylum Chordata; class Mammalia; order Primates; family Galagidae; genus Galagoides; species Galagoides demidoff. The sequence continues at coordinate 16,652 of CAUYQV010056915.1, read as the reverse complement.
CCCTATCTCCAAAGTGGTGAAGGGATTTTACAAATGTTCACTGGACATCAAACAATCATGGCACCCAAAACACAGGGCTTATCAATTCTCTCAATTAATGTGAATGGTTTAAATTGTCATCTAAAGAGGCAAAGACTGGCTGACTGGATACATAAACTCAGACCAAATATTACATATACAAGAATCTCATCTAACCTTAAAGGATAAAAATAGACTCAGGGTGAAAGGATGGATTTGTATAATACAGGCAAATGGAAACCAGAAAAAAGCAGGGGTTGCGATTTTAGTAGCAGATATAATTGGCTTTAAACCAACAAAGATAAAGAAAGATAAGGAAGATCACTACATATTTGTCAAGGGAAACACCCAATATGAAGAGATTTTGATAATTAACATTTATGCACCCTACCAGAATGCTCCTCGATTTATAAAGCAAACCATAATGGATATGAACAACTTGACATCTTCCTGCACTATAATAGTTGGAGATTTTAACACCCCTTTGCCAGTTTTGGATAGATTCTCCAAGAAGAAAATTAGAAATATTATACTTAAACCTGACCCTAGAACAAATGGACTATACAGACCTCTACAGAACATTTCATCCTAATAAAACTGAATATATATTCTTCTCATCAGCCCATGGATCATCCTCCAAAATAGATCATATCCTAGGACACAAGTCTAACTTCAGCAAATTTAAAAGTATAGAAATTATTCCTTATATCTTCTTGGACCACCATGGAATAAAAGTTGAACTCAACAGCAACAGGAATCTTCATACTCAAACAAAGTCATTCAAACTAAATAATCTTAGGCAGACTGATAGCTGGGTCAAAGACGAGATTAAGAAGGAAATCATTACATTTTTGGAACAAAATGATAATGAAGACACAAATTATCAAAACCTGTTGGATACTGCAAAGGTAGTCCTAAGATGGAAATTTATAGCATTGGAAGCCTTCATCAAGAAAACAGAAAGAGAAAAAGCCAACAACTTAATGTATCATCTCAAGCAGCTGGAAAAGGAAGAACATTCCAACCCGAAACACAGCAGAAGAAAAGAAATAAGCAAAATTAGAGCAGAATTAAATGAAATTGAAAATAAAAGAATCATTCAGAAGATCAATAAACAAACAATTGATTTTTTGAAAAGATCAATACAATTGCCAACCTAACCAGAAACAGAAAAGCAAAAACTCTAATATCATCTATCAGAAACGATAAAGGAGAAATAGCAACAGACACCTCAGAAATTTAAAAAATCTTCAATGATTACTACAAAAATCTCTATTCCCAGAAATATGAAAATCTGAAGGAAATGGACCAATACCTAGAAGGATACCACCTTCCTGGACTCAACCAGAAAGAATTAGAAATCTTGAATAGACCTATATCAACCACTGAAATAGTATCAATAATACAAAATCTCCCAAAAAAGAAAAGTCTGGGACTAGATGGCTTCACACCCAAATTCTATCAAACCATTAAAAAGGAACTAGTACCTGTATTATATAATCTTTTCCAAAGCACAGAAAAAGAAGGAATACTTCTCAACACATTCTATGAAGCAAGTATCACCCTGATCCCCAAACCAGGAAAGGATCCAACAAAGAAAATTATAGAGCAATGTCATTAATGAATATTGATGCAGAAATATTCAATGAGATCTTAGCAAACAGAATTCAACAACACATCAAAAAAATTATACACCATGATCAAGTTGGTTTTATTCCAGGGTTGGTTCAACATACACAAACCTATAAATATAATACATCACATCAATAAAAGAAAAAACAAAGACTATATGATTCTCTCAATTGATTCAAAAAAGGCCATTAATAATATCCAGCATCCTTTCATGATCAGAACATGTAAGAAAATAGGCATAGAAGGGACATATATTAAACTGATAGAAGCCATCTACAGCAAACCCAGAGCCAATATCCTATTCAATGGTGTAAAACTGAAAACATTTCCACTCACATCAGGAACCAGGGAAGGATCCCCACTGTCTCCACTGCTATTCATCTTAGTCATGGAAGTCTTAGCCATCTCAATCAGGCAAGAGAAGGCAATCAAGGATATCCAAATATGGTCAGAGGAGATCAAACTCTCACTCTTCACTGATGACATGATCCTATACCTGGAAAATCCCAGGGACTCAACTTCAAAACTCTTAGAAGTGATCAAGGAATATAGCAGCTTCTCAGGTTACAAAAGCAATACTTACAAATTAGTAGCTTTTTTTTTTCTTTTTTGAGACAGAGTCTCACTTTGTTGCCCTCTGCAGAGTGCTGTGGCATCACAGCTCACAGCAACCTCCAGCTCTTGGGCTTTGACAGTTCTCTGATTCTCTTGCCTTAGTCTCCTGAGTAGCTGGGACTACAGGCACCTGCCACAAATACCCTGCTATTTTTTGTTGCAGTTTGGCTGGGGCTGAGTTCAAACCTGCCACCCTTGGTATATGGGGCCAGCCCGCTACTCACTGAGCCATAGAAGCTGCCCCAAATCAGTAGCTTTTTTTATATGCCAACAATAGTCAGACTGAAAATAATAGGCTGAAAATATAGTCAAGGACTCTATTCCTTTTACAGTAGTGCCAAGGAAGATGAAATATCTGAGAATTTACCTAACAAAGGATGTGAAAGATCTCTATAAAGAGAACTAAGAAACTCTGAGAAAAGAAATAGCTAAAGATGTTAAGAAATGGAAAAACATATTGCGCTCATGGATGGAAAGAATCAACATTGTTAAAATACTACCATACTACCCAAAGCAATCTATAGATTTAATGCAATCCCTTTATCACTGTTGTCATACTTTAAAGAACTTGAAAAAATAATAATTCATTTTATTTAGAAACAGAAAAAACTTGAATAGCAAATACATTACTCAGAAATAAGAATAAATCAGAAGGCATCACGTTACCAGACTTCAGGCTATACTATAAATCTATAATGATCAAAACAGCATGATACTGGCACAAAAACAGAGCAGTATATTTATGGAACAGAATAGAGAACCAAGAGATGAACCCAGCTACTTATCATCATTTGATTTTTGACAAGCCTATCAAAAATATTCAGTGGGGGAAAGACTCCACTTAACAAATGATGCCAGGTGAACTGGCTGGTGACCTGCAGAAGACTGACACTGGACCCTGATCTTTCACCATTAACAAAAATTGATTCTCACTGGATAAAAGATTTAAACTTAAGACATGAAACTAAAAATTCTAGAAGAAAGTGCAGGGAAAACACTTGAAGAAATCAGCCTGGGAGTGAGTAGGACCCCTCCCCCCAGAGAATTGAAGCAACACTAAAAATATATTACTGGGATCTGATCAAACTAAAAAGATTTTGCACAGCTAAGAGCACAGTAAGTAAAGCAAACAGAGAACCTTCAGAATGGGAGAAGATTTTTGCAGGTTACGCTTCCAACAAAGGTCTGGTAACTAGAATCTACAGAGAACTCAAACTAATCAATAAGGAAAGCGTAAATAACCCCATTTCTAGGTGGGCAAGAGACTTGAACAGAAACTTCTCTGAAGAAGACAGACACATGGCCTACAAACACATGAAAAAATGCTCATCATCCTTAATCATCAGAGAAATGAAAATCAAAACCACTTTGAATATCATCTAACTCCACTAAGATTAGCCCACATCACAAAATCCCCAAACTACAGATGTTGGCAAGGATGCAGAGAGAAGGGAACACTTCTACACGGCTGGTGGGAATGCAAGCTAATATGACCTGTTTGGAAAGAAGAATGGAGAACACTCAAGGAGCTGAAAGTAGATCTACCCTTTGATGTGGCAATTCCTCTATTAGGAAATATCCACATGATCAAAAATTGTTTTACAACAAAGACATCTGCACCAGAATGTTTATTGCAGCCCAATTCACAATTTCCAAGACATGGAAACAGCCAAGTGCCCACTGACCCATGAATGGATTAACAAATTAAGGTATATGTATACCATGGAATACTATGTAGCCATAAAAGGGTGGGGACCTCATATCTTTTATGTTTACCTGGATGGAGCTGGAATATGTTCTTCTTAGTAAAGTACCTCAAGAATGGAAAAAAAAAGGATCCAATGTATTCAATACTACTGTGAAATCAATATATAACCACCTAGACATTCATATGAATGGCAAAACATAAGTACAGTCCAGAATGTAGAAGGGAAGAAGAGAGATGGAGGGAAGGGGAACTATGGGAGGAGGGAGGGCATTTGGGGGACCTCACTTAAAGATGCAATGATGCATTTCAAAATTATTAAGAAATGAGTATAATTGTGATGGATGTGCTACAAGGTTCAATGTAAGCATTTCACATTGTACATCAAAGCAGTACACTGAACCCCATAAATGCGTCAATGTACAAAGTTATGATTTAATAAAAAATAATAATAATACTTAAAAAAATAAAAAAATCTAAAAAAAGAAAAAATTGGAAATGATAGATTATAGACTCAGCAATGATCAGTAAAAGAAGATTAAAACTTACATTCAAGATACTTAAAAATAATAACTTAAAATATCAGTAAACATAAAAATACGTAAAAAATCAATAGCATATACAAAAGAGAATAAGATACAATTTGGGAAAATAAGAAATGAGATGCTTGAAATGAAAATGTCCCCCTAAAAATTAGACAGAGAGATAAAGAGTAACCTAGCAAACTGGAGGCTTAATATGAAGAAGTTATGCACTATGATATGCAGAGAGACAAAGATATGGGGATACATGAAATAGAGATTAAAAGAAATGTCTATACTGGAACATACATCTAATGAAAGTTCCAGAAATAAGAGACACTGGGCAAAACCTATTTAAACAGTAGATAGACTAAGATTTTTCTTTGCCTGAGAAATTCAAAAAACCACACCTCTGATTCAGGAATCTTAAATCTGTAGGAAAGAAAAGCAAATGAAAGTATAAAGCAGAAGGAATAGAAGCAGATTTCTTCAAATTAGTGGCAACTACACACAAGAGCAGCAACAAAACCCAGAAGCTGGTAGAATCATACTTTCCTTATGATGACAGAAACTTAGTCTTAACCAGAAATTGTAAAGGTAGCAAAATTATCTTTGAAGAGGATAAGTAAAGGTATTTTCCTATTTAGGAATAATGAAAAGATTTTCCATCAGTTAAACCTCCTTATTGAAGAGAAGAAAAGTTACATGAGATGAATGATTTTAAAGGAAAAAAGAAAAGCATAAATAAAGATATGGCTAATTCTAAGCAAATACTGACTTGCAAAATGATAATTATATAAATTTGTTTAAACTTAGAACTAATATACATGATGAAATAGTATCTAAACTGTGAACAGGTGAACAGACTTAAAGTACTCTATAGGCTTTATCTTGTTTTGCATGTATATAATACATTGACTGCATTTTGGTATTGGTATATTAAGACCATAGGTTAAACTTGTTGTAACCATACTAATAAAAAAAGATGCATATTTTTCAATTATAGAAAAAAATAAATTTTTAAAAATTAGTAATATAAAAGAAGAAACATACAGGGATTGAATCAATAGAAAGTGCTCTTGAACACAAGTGAGTTAAACCCACAAAATATGTCTATAATTACGACATCTGTGATGGTCTCTGTGCTACAATTATAACACAAAGGTTATCAAGCCACACAGTTATTATCCATGCGATTATTACATCCAAGGCACAAGAATATGGAAAAGTTGAATATAAAATTATAGGAAAAATACCGGGAAAATACTACCAAAATGAAACTGGATCTGCAATATTTATAATAAGACTCAGTAGATTATAAGGGTAAAATGTATGCCCAGATATAAGTAGGATTCTTACATATAAAGAAAGTTCGACAGAAAGATTGGGTAATTCTGTTCCTTTGAACAACTAACACATTCTCAGGTGAACCAAACAACAGAATGGATGGGAGAAATAGGAGTCACCATGATAATGGGAATTTTAGCAAACCCGTTTCAAGAACAAACATATACATACATATACATATAAATATATAATTTATATATAAATATATATATACACACATCTATATATGGTAAAACCTCTATAGGTGACTAGCTTCCTACATTGATCACCTCAACTTGACCTAATTTTAGAGACCAGACATGTACCACATGTATTTATCAGTTCTTTGTGTTGACCACCTTTGTATATTGACCAGTTTGTTACAGTCCTTTGGGTGGTCAATTTGCAGAGGTTCTAATTTATGTATAATAATAATAATCTTTAATGAATACCTTTTTTTGGTTACATTTAATTTTTCAACTTAAATGCATCTTTTAAGTTTTTTAACATAAAAACATGTTTAGCAAATTTGATACACTAGGCATTTTTTCAGATTGTGAACTTCCTTCAAATAAAGAATAGATAATCTTTTTAAAGAACTTATAGATCACTAAAAAAATTTGAATACAAATTAATTTAAAAGGCAAATGACAAAAATATTTCAAAGACTGATAATTTACTGAGGGAGACTGATGATAATAGTAGTCTGGTAATTCACCTCTGCCTCTCTTTCTGCCATTCCTTTCAGTGAACAGGCAAATTCCATTTCACCCCCATTTGAACCCAGGCTGGTATTGCACCTTGCTTTTGTAGGTTGCCACATCCTCTCCTGCCTTCTGGGGAAGAAACTACACCTGGAAGAAACTACGACAATCCACCAGCTGCCAGATTGTCTCAGAAAGAGAGGATGAAGGATCTGGGGGTTTGAGCTGAGTTAGGCTAGCCATCTTAATGAGGGCCATTCCAAATAAAGTGAGAACCTGATGACCTCCAGAAATGTGAAAGCCCACACAAGCCGGACAAAGCTTCTCAGTAACCTGCAGACCCACGAGCTAAATTAAAGCTTATTATTGTAAGCTGCTGAGTTTTGGAAAGGTTTATTATACAGCATTATTTTGACACAGATAATGCCTATGTATACAGGTACAAAGAATACACTTGGATCAAAAAATTAGTCAGAGTTAGTAATAAAAATAACTTTTAAAACTCACACATAGGAATAAAGAATCATCCTTTTAAAGAATTTACAACTCAAATCAAAATAATAAATATTAGAAAACTTTAGAGCTAAGAGATATAAATACAGACAGTGCTAAAAAATGCATACACATTCTAAGAAGGAAAAAACTATCAAAATTGCAAGACTGAAGTCTTATTTGACTTCTGCAATTACAAGGGATACAAGATACAATAAAAAAGATAACAAACATTAACAGTATGCATTGAGTATTATAATTTTAATACAGCTTTTTCCTTTCTGAAATGTGTATATGTTTTTGGAACCCTCTGTATGTATCCAAATTTGTAGGATATTGTTAAAGAAATTATTTTAAACTTAAATTCACAGAGAAGGAAAAGTAACAATAAAGTGCTTTGTTTTTTGTAAAGACAGAGTATCACTTTATTGCCCTCAGTAGAGTACTGTGATGTCACAGCTCACAGCAACCTTCAGCTCTTGGGCTTAGGTGATTCTCTTGCCTCAGCCTCTCCAGTAGCTGGGACTACAGGCACCAGCCACAACACCCAGCTATTTTTTGTTGTGGTTTGGCCAAGGCTGGGCTCAAATCTGCCATCCTCATTATGTGGGGGAGCGTCCTATCCACTGAGACACAGGTGCCAAAGTGTTGATTTTTAAACAGAAAAGTAACCAAAAAGGAATACAAAGAATATAGAACTAAGAAAATATAAATAATAGAGCCTAAATTATAGAAAAAGAAAGCGGTTTTGTCTGAATCTGGAAGAAAAGATGGCAGACCAGAGATGCCAGCTGCCAGATTGTCTCAGAAAAAAGGAAAACTTTTAGATATAAAAGAAAAACAAATGAATATAGATTTGGTGTAATTCCAGGGGAAGGTGCCAGAATCTGCCAGAGCTTCTAGGTGATGAAGTTGCACAGCAGAACAAGAAGGAATGAATTTTAGCAGAGGCCAATCCCAAGAGTCTTGCAGTCTAGCTGGAAGGGTAGATGGGGGCCGTGTTACTTGTTCCCCCCCACCCATGTCTGGCAGTCAGCTGGTTCCTGGGCTGCTGAACAGCCCATTTCTCCTTGTGAGCCTCAAAGCTGCTGCTGCCAGTGAACTGGGAGTTTCTTGAGGACAAAGTACTAGGCTGCTGGTACCCTCAGCCTGAGTCACTTGTCCTCACCACAGACCTGATCCCAGCTGACAGGTGCCATATTGGTTTTCTGCCCACCATGCTCTTCTCTCCTCCCCAGTGGCCTTCATCCCCTCACTGTTCCTCTTGCCTGTTCCCACACAAGCATTTCCCAACTCAGGCCCACACTGCAGGAGCCTTGTAGGCTGGTGGGTCCCAGGAAATGTGTGTGACCCAAGAGCCTGGACATTCTGGCCAGGCTGCCTTCCAGAGACAGGGCAAGAGATGACTAGCTTCCTCTGTTCAGATTCTTTTCCTCTCTCCCCAGCTTGAAGCTGCTGAGAGAGAGGACTGAGGCAGGGCTCCCAGGATTGGCCGCTTCTCCTGTGTGTGCGTCTATTGCACCAAGGCTGCCATCCGTGCAGTGGGGCTCAAACATTTCCTCTTAACAACTTGCAGTCGCCTAAGACATGCTCAGACTGTGAGCTCCCTGCTCACCAGCACCCATGGTGCTGCTTGTGTGGAAGCTCCATCAGAGTGGGGGACACCCTGAAGCTGAGGGACAACAAACCTGCAACTGGGGACCAGCACACTTCTCCCTGGTGTGGTCAGAGATTAATCTTCAGGGACCCAGGACAGGCTGAAGGCCAGATCCTATACCACCAGGACTTGCTCATGGTGCTTGGGGGCCCAGAGGGAAAGTTTATGAAGAGGCAGCAATGAGAAGAGAGCGTAGTCTTGGTCCCAGCTGCAGAGAGCTGGTGAAGTACCCCCACCCCTCAGGAGAGACACAGCTTCAGACTGGAGTAAAATCCTGGGTGGGGAAGCTCGCAGCCCACAGAGCAGGTCATCAGGGAGCTCAGCTAGTTTTCTCTCTTGCCTGCCCATGGCACCAGAGAAAGTCCATGGAGCAAGAGAAGGCAGAGAAGAGCAAAACCAGCTCTTGAAAGCCAGATTGTGGATCTCATAGAGGCCTGTCCCCACAAGCAGACTTTCTGGCTCAGTGGGGCCACTTCCACCCTTCCCACACCCATCCCTATACCTTACTAGCCCAGAAGCTAGGAGCATACCTTCAATCCCTGCTAAAATAGCTCTCCTGCCAGCTTTGGTTGTGCCTGAGTACAGGCTTACCAAACCCAGCCAGCCCAGCCACATTCCCCCACCTGCCCCTGTTGCAGCAGAGAAGACTCATCTGGAAGTCCAGGACCCACCTTCTACCTGGGGCAATCAAGTGTTTCTCCCGAGGGACTAGACCCAGCCACAGGACCCAGGATCAACACTGCAGCTTGTTCCTTTCGGCAAACACCACCTACAGATGGGAAGGTCAATTTGAAGGCCCTTTATAGCAATTATGGACTCAATCATATGGTTGAGTCTCAGCCCCAAGCATGACCTCCTGTTTGAAAAATTAAACCAGATATGCCAATACACATCACATTGTTTAGGAGACCACAGGGCTGGGGAAAGAGAAAGGATTCCAAATACTTTCATCTGCCTTTATCAAAGAAAGACAGGGAATTTGCCCATACACAGCAGGAAATACTCAGGACTGAGTTATACACGAATCAGTATAATGCATACCCAACAGTGTAAAATCACTCAAGAAGCTAAACTCTTACAAAGCAATATCACACGTGGAAAACAAAGCAATAAGGTTCTACCCCAAATGATGAACCCAGAAAAGCATCCTGCATATCAATTCTATCTCTCAATGTGAATGATTTAAAAGTAACACTCAAAACAGATAGGCTGGCTGAATGGATGATAAAAACACAACCCTCCTGTCTTCTGCCTTCAGGAAACACATCTAAACCACAAGGATCCATGCAGGTTCAGTGTAAAAGGATGGGAAAAATTATTCCATGCAAATGGAAACCAAAAGATAGCAGGTGTAGCCTTCCTCATATCACACAAAACTGACTTTAAATCAACAATGGTAAAGACAGACAAAGATGGGGAAGCTCCTGTGGCTCAAGGAGTAGGGCACTGGCCCTGTGTACCAGGGGGTAGCGGGTTCAAGCCTGGCCCTAGCCAAAACTGCAAAAAATAAAAAAATAAAAAAGAAATAATAGGGATAAGTACATTGGATACTTTTTCTTCCATTCTTGAGATACTTTGCTAAGAAGAATGGTTTCCAGCTCCATCCGTGTAAACATGAAGGAGGTGAAGTCTCCATCTTTCTTTATGGCTGCATAGTATTCCATGGTATACATATATCACAATTATGAAACTAATTTATAGCTTTCATAGGAAAGCTATAATGCAATTTTAGCCCAAGAATACAGGGAGAGGGGAGGGGGAAGGATGGGTGGAGGGAGAGTGATTGATGGGATCATGCCTATGATTTATCCTATAAGGGTACATGTGAATCTCTCTAAATGTCTTAACACAACAACTAAGAAAATGACATGAAGGCTATGTTAACCAATTGGATTAAAGTATTTCAAACTGTATACAGAAACAGGACACTGTACCCCATGACAGTATTAATGCACACAGCTATGATTTAATAAAAAAAAAAAATAAAGACAGACAAAGATGCTCATTATATAACAGTAAAGGGAGCAATTCAACATAAAGAGACACCAATCCTAAATATATGTGCATATAACACAGAAGCTCCCAGTTATATAAAATAAATTCTACTAGGTCTAAGCAATAAAATATATTGTAGCATCTTAATTGCCAGAGACTTCAACCCCCCACTGTCACAGCTGGATGAATCATCAAAGCTTAAAATAAACAAAGGCTGGACTTCAATGGACCTTAAAACAAATGGTCTAAACAGACAGTTATGGAAAATTCTACCCCAAAACTACTGAATATACATTCTTCTCACCATCACATGGGACACTCTCCAAGACATATCATGTCTTAGGCCACAAAACACATCCCCCCAAAATTTATTAATTTGTGTGTATGTGTGTATGTGCGTGTGTGCGTGTGAGAGAGAGAGAGAATGCATAGGAGCATACCGGGTGGGTTTCTTGTTTTCAACTTTTCTTGTCTCCAGGGGAACTTACACAACCTGGCTATAATCAGGGGGTCAAACATAGACAGTGTGATATGTACACTCTAAATTCAGACTGTAGAGTGCAAAGGAGGCCTGCCCTGCTAAGCCCACATCAGCTGGATGCAAAGGCACACAAAAGCTGGGTGATGGGTGACACCAGGTGGGACAGATGATAGGACAGGGCATGATGCAGAGGCAACAGTGCCACGGGGAAGATGCAAACTCCTATCTGGACACATCTTGGGCCTCCAAAGCCTCAGTGGTGGAAGGACTTGGTGAGTTCTGACAGCACAGAGCTAGAATCGAGGGGTCTCATACATAGACTACACACACATGCCATCTAATTGTTGGGCCTGGCAGCAAGTTCTCAGTCTGGGGTCTCCGGTGGTGGTGTCTCCCCCATGCAGGCCTGGGTGAGCTCCATGGCTGAGGGGCTAGCAGTGGGCTTGGTCTGGCCTATGCCCCCACATATCACTTCCCAGGGCAGCCTCGTTCATTGAGCAGCAAAAGTGGCTTTTTCAACCTACAATTGGACCACCTAATGGATGGTCTTTCAGGTCTCTGTGACAGAATCCTAGCAGAACTTTTAGAAATACTCCATTTCCCTTTGTGTCTCAGCCATATTCAACTGTCTAGGTCAAAGTCGTTAGGCAGAAAGACATCATCAATTGAATTGCTGACTCTGTCGCCTTTCTCTTTATTTTTCTTGTTGCCTCTGGGCTGCGGGGAGTCTGCCGTCAGCTTGTTGCTCTGTGGCAGGTCCCTGGGAGAGATTCACTCAGCCAGGGCTGAGTTTCGCTTTTCTTCCTTGACTTGGTTCAATTGCTTTTAGTTGTTGTATTTGTTGATATTTCTCTTGTCTCTTTTCTCCTCTGTGAAGGAAGTCAGGTCAAACACTTTAGGCTTTGACTCAGTCTGGGCCCAGGGTTTAGGCTGCTCCTCTGTGGCTCTGGGGGGCTCCATGGGTTTCCACGTGGACTCACTGCTGGCCTTCTCGCTTGAGCTTCTCTTTGCTGTTCCCTTCTTTATCATGATGTGTTATGCTCAAGAAAACAGACAGAAGCTAATGCTCATTCCCGCTGACCTCCTTGGGGAGGAGAGGTTTGCAGTCTCTGGTGTCTCTGGGGTTTGCAGTGTCCCTGTCGACTCCCAACCCTGGCCTGGGCACTGTGTGGTTCACAGGTGTGGAACAGGAGTGAGAGTGGTTTCTGGTTAAGTTTAAGTGACTTTAAGTTTGCTCCAGAGAGCCACTGTGTGTGATCTGAGAGTTATGGGGAGACTCTATTGCTACATGGAGACTTCTAGCAAGCACGTCCAACTTGGGCAGTCTTTCACTTGGCTGCTCCTTCTTTGTTTCTACAGTTTTAGCTTCTGAAGCCCCTGAAGCCCCTGAAATTCCTCCTTGAAATGGTGCTCTTCCTCCTCCTTCCTCCCTCTTCTGATGCCTCTGCACCTTCTGGGGGTGCAGGTGCTCATGGGCCTTGGCCTCAGCTTCCAAGCAAGCTTTCCCCTCCAGTATTCTCTGCTTGTCCTTGCTCACTTGGCTGCTTGAATGCTGCCTGCTGGTTTTGTCTCTGAGCTGTTCACAGATGGTAAGAAATCTTCTACCCTTCCAGGGTCAACAACAATCTCCCTTTCTGAGACCTGGTGCATTTCTTTAGGCTGCTCTTCGGTCCACTTTGTCAGTTGTAAACAAAATTTCTCTCCCATTTCTGTGTAATTTCTACTTGGTGCAGCTGGAGACCCACCACGCCTGAAGAACTTGCAGTAGCAGCAGTCACAGTACTTGCCCTCCTTCAGCGTGGTGGACATCGAGGTGTTGTAGCTGTTCTCAGAGCAGCTGTCTTCATTCATGCTCTTGTCTCTGTCATCCATACAGTGGGTCATAGATGCCATTTTTGCAATGGTCTTTCACTACAGACACTTGGAGGGGGACCGATGGAGCCGTCCGTCGTGGAGTTGGAAGAAGCTCCTGTGTACGTCCACAAACCCAGTAGCTGTGGCTGCTACTTTGGGAAATAATGGAGTTCTAAGATTTGTGAGGCAGGCTCGGCACCTGTAGCTCAGCAGCTAGGGCACCAGCCACACACACCAAAGGTGGAGGACTGGGATGTGGCTGGGCCTGCCAAACAACAATGACAACTACAACCAAAAAACAGCTGAGCACTGTGGTAGGCACCTATAGTCCCAGCCACTTGGAGGCTGAGGGAAAAGAATAGCTTAAGCCCAAGAGTTTGAGGTTGCTGTGAGCTGTGACACCATAGCACTCTACCAAGGATGACATAATGAGACTATCTCAAATTAAAAAATATATATATATTGTGAGGTAAAGTGCACAGGTGGGCAAATGTACACCTGGAGAGAGAGCTGAGAGGGGCCTGGCCTGTTGGAGCCATCACTGGTGAGTGTCTGTGGTCCTCCTTGCTGAGGCTGTGAAAAACATCACATATGGAAGGAAGTCTCGTAGATGATACTGAATTGGCTGTTGCTGGACTGCACCAAGGTAGCTGTGCAGCACATGGAGGATGTGGCTGATGAGGTGGCCAGGACAACGTTTTCTGCTTCCTAAATGCATCTTGAAAATCGTACAGATATTTATTTTTGCAGCATTGTTTCGCCTTTATCCAAAAGCACAGGAGTTTCACTACTGGCCAGACAGGGAAAGGTTTTGGGTGTCCTTTCTGAAAGTGGAAGCCTTTAATATGTTACTCCCTAACTGTGTGTGAAGGAGGGGACTGCATACTAGATGGGGTAGATGACGGATGCTGCAAATGTGGGACAGCATGCACAGAGTCCTGTGCCCATGGAGGCAGCAGTGAAGATGCAGTGTGGGGTGTGTAGGCCTCTCCAGGGTCACAAACTGGTATCTAGGAGGAAGGCCTCCAGATGTCACTGCAATGGTGTCAGTCCAGAAGCTTCTTGTTTACACACATAACACTCGTGTTTGGAGCTTGTTCAGCCTGCTGTGTCAGGTGAGATGGGGTGGACTGTCCACTTATCCCCTCCTCCTGCAGGGTCCTGTTTTCGGGGCCCTGTTTTTACCCAGAGCTCGAGGAGATTCCCTACTGCTCTCCCCATCTGCTCATCATCAGATTCTGAAGAGCTAGTGCTGCTCACCTACAGAGACTCCTCTTTTAGGGACGTACTCCCCCCACCAGCTGGGACTCGGCGTGGATCCCATTCCTGCTGGCTGCCACCTTTGGCATCATCATAGCTACTGAGCAGGGAAATGTCAGCAAATTTAGCTGACAGTGGTTTGACATCATCATCCTGACTGCAGAAAGCTGGTGCAGAGCCTCTGTTTGTGCAGATGAGCCTGGGGTGTTTTGAACCATGATGTGTGAGCTGGAGCCTGAAGTGGACTTTACAAATTGTTAGGTGGCTGCACCTTTGGGGGGTTGCTGGGAGTGGAGTCTGCCTGGAGTGGCAGCAGCTGAATGTGGATGTCATCAGTGACAGGGGCGTCCATGATCCCACAGGAGAGATCAGCTGTCAGCACAAGCACATCTCCACCTATAGTGGCCCTTGGGGCAGCCAGCATGCTGAGCCAGGACCACGGTGTGGAGTGCGCCTCACCGTGACCCTGAAAAGCAGTCACTGCTTTTTTATTACTTAAATGCTCTTCAGTGAATCTTCTTTGATTAAAAAGTTCCCGGTCTTCTTATTAACATGCACTGTTGGGTTTTCACCGTCACCAGCTCGTCCATGTGCACAGTCATCGTCTGGCACTGCAGCCAGGCCGCAGCAACGCTGAGCAGCTCCTCCTCCAAGCACTGAGACCATCGCAGCAGGGTGCTGTGCTGTCCTCCTTGCATGTGTTGTGTGTGGTGGTCCCAGCCCACCTGCGACACCAGTGCTGGAAAGGTGCTCTGGAGAAGTTGCTTGGAAAACACCAGCTTTTCAAACAGGTGTTTATTGTGCAGTTCCCATGGCACCTGGAACTTTTCCAAGTGTTCCTTTTCCAGACTGCCAAGGAAGGAGCTGATGGAGCACGCCGCCTGGCACAGAGCCCATCACCCCAGCAGCAGGGTGATGAACGGGTGCGCCAGCAGTGGGCCCTGCAGGCCAGACGGCGCCTTCTCCTGGGCTGTGGCAGACAGTCTCCAGAGCGGCCAGCACCTTCATCTCCAGCAGTAGTCTCCGGCCTGCTGCTCCAGACGCACGCAGGTCCAGCTGACAGGGATCCCTCTCACTGAGCCTATCCACGAACTCCTTTACCCCTCTTTGTTAGGGACTAGAGACTGGTCTTGGTCCTCAGCCAGCAGAGGCCTTCCTGACAGTATATGCAGCAAACCACGTGGAGCACTTCTGACCAGTAGTTCTGCAGCTAATGGGGCTCCCGCTCAGTCTCTGTGGAAATCTCTCTGTGCTTACTGCAGGCCTCACACGAGCACATGGCGTCTAAGGGCAGCATCTGTGTGCCCAGAGCTAGCCTCCCCCTACTGCTGGGCTCTGGCTGGGAGCTACCCAGGGGAAGTGAATAAGGGAAACTTGTCCCTGCACCGTCCAGTGGAGGCAGCAGCGCCTCTCCTCCTCCTGCAGGGCGCTGGCAGGCCACGCACACCCATATCCACAGCAGCAGGTGCAGCCCCTTGGGAGCCATTGAAAAGCCAGGCTAGTTTGCTGGCAGGCTTTATTCCACTCTCTAAAATGCAAGAATCAAAAAAAAAAAAAAAAAAAAAAGGAAGAATCTTTCCATGGCGTCTCCACAGAAGGCAGTACTCCCCAGCATGGTAGGGTGGCGTCCTATGATCCCTGCCACATCTGCAAGGAGCCTCGAAGGAGCTTCCGGGGCGGCGCCGCTCATGCTCACGCGGAGCGGCCCGTTGGCCGCCGCCAACCAGCAGATCCGTCCCGCGCGCAGAGGCCGCGCAGTTCCGCAGTTCCGCAGCAACCGGTCTGTGCCTCGTCCCCCCAGAGCCGTCGCACTGGCACTGGGCCCGCCGCTTGGCGTCCACCGGGCTCACGGTAGGCGGGCGGACAGGACAGGGGCTCCCTGACGCGGGTGGCAGCGGAGGGCGGGGATGCGGGGGCGGCGGCAGGGGCTCTGGGTCGCCAGGCGGGGGTCGCGGCTCGGGGTCTCCTCCCGGGCAGACGGGCGGCGTCTGCGGGGAAGGCCCCTGGGCAGGCGGACTGGCGAGTCCACAGGCCTGGAACTGCCTCTGACCAGGGGGAGAGTCCAATATGGCGGACACCAGCGGAGAGGAACCCCAGTTTATGTCGGGGGAGGGGGGAGGGGCGGCAGGGAGCGTCAGGGGTGTGCCCAGACAGGATTAAAAGATGAAAAATTGCCATGTATCTCCTCAGACCATAGAGGAATAAAACTAGAAATCGATCCAGGAGAAACACTCAAATCTACACAAAGGCATGAAAATTACACGACCTGCTCCTGAACTATTATTGGGTCTGTAATGAAATTAAGAAGGAAATCATCCTTGAACTGGATGACAAAGAAGACCCCAGCTATCAACATCTATGCCATAGATGGTGGTTCTCAACCTTCCTAATG
>CAUYQV010056914.1:0-12321 GCA_963574575.1 Galagoides demidoff | reverse complement strand
TGCCTGTGGTCCCAGCTACTTGGGAGGCAGAGGCAGGAGACTCGCTTGAGCCCAGGAGTTGGAGGTTGCTATGAGCTGTGATGCCTCGGCACTCTACCCAGGGGGATAGCTTGAGGCTCCGTCTCAAAAAAAAAAAAAAATAGACTAGGAGAGAATGGGTGAGTGCATTCGTGTGTGGGAAATGTTTGGAAAGCTCGTATACAAGGTGGCCATAAAGTCTGTGCAATTTAATTTAGTTGTCTATTTTAAATTGCACACAAACTTTATGGCCACCTTTTATTTTAAAAAATGGTAAGTTATTGAATGTCAAGGAACTCAAGGAACCATTCAATTTAGTTATCATAAGACAACAATACTGAAGTCCAGGGACATACATGACCTTCTAAAAGACTTATATTTGTTTTAAAAATTTAATTTAAAGTATCTGATTAATCTGATTCATTTATATCTCTTTATTAAAATTGCTGCCTTATCCTCTGATTAAAATTTTTCTTCCTGCATGCTAAGGGCATTTTCTCTCTGTAAAGACATAGAATATACTGATTATTTTAGTGTGCTAGAGTAGATTAGTAAATTTGCATTGTGATTTTAAAACATAAACAAATTGATAAAGCATTAAGTTAATAATTTATTCCTGAAAAGGTAATCATAAAATTAAACCGTAGAAATCCAAGACAATTTAGACAGCAAATTTTTGCCTATTGGCCTAAGAAAAGTGATGACTATATTCATGTGCTAAGTCTGCTACAAATACCTTTTGGCAGTTGGGTTAAGACTTAGACAGAGTCTCAGACTCAGGCTAGACATCTAAAGATTAAACTTCACCAGGATTAATAGCTATTATTATTGAAATAATAGCCTACACATTCGGACGGGATGGTAATGAAATAAGAAATATCTACAAACATTAATGGATCATAGTTTTCAGGAAAACATCTTAAATACTTGGTAAGGGGCAAGGGAGATTACTTGGTGTCCCTTCTATAGGGTGAACTCTAGGTTGTCTGATTCTATAGGATAGGCACCTTTGATTGTCTCCCTATTGGCTTGTTTATATCATAGCTCTATAGTGGGTAGAAAACTGAATATAATATAAATGATTACTATTCACAATAATAAAAATGAATATTGTCTGTTAAAGATGTAATTAATTTACAATCTATAACAAACATTATGCCAAACATCACATTTTATTTCCCCACAGGACTTTAGCCACTTTTGCATCTATTATTACATTAATTTCACATTCCTAATTTCCTGATATGCCTCTGTCTTTCAAATTCTCCTCTGAATCCAGTGTTAGCATCTTACTGGTTCCCCCATTAATTAATGTCCTATGCACTTTTTTTTCTTATACACCCAAAGCTACCTTTTATTAATGTGGTTTTTATTGTTTTGGTTCCACTGAGGATATAAAGAATTAAGTTACTCTTAGAGAGTTTCACTTGTACCCCTGTAAGATATTGATCAGTTTGATGGAAATATTTCAGATTGCATGTGAAAACCCCACACTGTACCCCAGAAGTGCATTAATGTACATAGTTATCATTCAATAAAAAAAAAAAAGAATTAAGTTACACTGATTGCATTTGTTAGGTAAAGTCCTCTTATAATTGTGTCCTGCTCCCAAGAGGTGTGTCATACACTGTGACCCCCAATTCCCTCCTTCCTCCCCTCTACCCTCTCCCTCCTCCCCTTACCTACCTTTTTATATTAGATCATCTACTGCCTTCACATCAGAATTGAGTACATTGGATTCTTGCTTCTTCATTCTTGTGATGCTATACTAAGAAGAATGTGTTCTACCTCAATATGGGTAAATACAAAAGATGTAAAGTCTCCATCTTTTTTAATGGATGAATAGTATTCCATGTGTATATATACACAACAGTTTGTTGATCCATTCCTGGGTTTGTGGGCATTTTGACAGACTTTATTTTATATGTGTATAAGTCATAAAGTAAGCTTCTTATAAATTATACTTTATAATATTATAAAATTCTTTTAAACATGTTAATTTTGAGTAACATTCATTTATTCATACAATGGTGAAAAGCCAGAAAATACTCCAGCCTTAATGGATGTCATAGTCTAGTGCAAATGACTAGCTTTGGAATTAAATATATTCATATAACTGTGCATCTATTATATACACACACATATACGCACACAGATAAAATTCTAATGTATGTCATGGAGGAAATAAATACTGACCTTTGAGAATAAATAATAGATAAATTGTACCTAGCAATAGTTCTTTAAGATACTCACATCTGGAAAAAGTTAATAGGTCTTTATGATTTAAGGGTGAGTGTGAGGAAAAGTCTTTCCACACAGAGGACTTAACACATGAAAAGAACTAGGAACAGGAAACACAAGTCAATTTCCAACAGAAAGCCAAAAATAACACGATACCAAATGAGGAAAGATCACCCAGACCATTGCAGTCATGTTAAGTATTTGTTCATAAAAACACAAAGTATAAGTATATGCTTAAGACTTCAGGGTGGGTTCCCAATGCTATGATTAAAAATAAAAATTCCTCTAGAATTACAGGGAGGATGGAATGAAGAGAAAGCAACACAAATATGGAAATTATGCTTTTGTTCAATTTAATTTAGTTAGAATAATGAGTTTGACTACACATAGGATGAGTAAAAGATGCCTTGAGACTTCCGAGTTGGCATTGATATATGGAGCTATATATACATTTCATTATGTTAAAATGACTAAGGAGAGAACTGGATATAAGGAAAAGGAAAAATCAAGGGTAGAGACATTCAGGATACCTGCCAAACTCAAGATTTGACTGTGAATCCTATATGCAGAGAATCTTTCATGCATTTGAAAGATGGACCAATAGCAGTTGAATTCATAATTATTCATTTTTACATAAAGAACCAGGCAGAAAATGAGAGCAGCTGCAGGAAGCCTCATAGTATCAGCAATATCTTCAAGGGTGGTACATACCCAGGAACAGTGAGTAGTATCCCAAAACTACAGCAATTCTAACTCAGAAATTAGATTACTCAGTGCAAGATGACTGGGAATTCCCTACTGATAGAAAATTAGTTAAAGTTTTCTTTCATGAATTTGAAAAAAAGAACAGAGAATTATTCAATCCTCTAGCTTTTCCAGCTGCAAAATTTAAACCACACCAGATTCGAAAGGTACTTGGGCATAATGTAGGGGTATATGCACAGCTTTTGGGTGTGGATACAAGATGGACTCTACCTAACAAATTCAAGTATTGTGACTTGGTTGTTTGCATCCTCACATTAACCTGAAATTAAAAAAAAAAAAAGAAAGTTACTTGATATGGGTCATGTTACACAATTTCCTCATGTGTGCTTTTACCTGTTTTAACATAACACACTTGACCTTCACCACTATAGGCAAATATGTATTCCTGGATATTGTCTATATAAAAAGGCTTTGGGTAAAATATTGGAGATGTTCACAAAACTAGTGTCAGTGACAATATTCTCCCTTTGGAGAGGATATTGTGAGTTAAATACTTTTTTCAATTTCTTCTTCAGATACATGTACGTCTATTATCCCAAGGAATAATAAGAATTACTTAACCCAAATTGATTCATATTCCTTAAAAGAAGTTTAGAGAAAAAGCAAAGCACTGGTGTGGTTATTAACTTGTACTAGGTGCTTTGTAAAATAATATGATAATACTGAAAATATGTCAGTAATGGTGATGGCAGTTCATAGTATGTCACTACTGATTATTAGACATGATTCAGATCAGCTTTAATCTTAATTTTGTTCTTATTTACTTGCATATTTATTCTATTGGTCTTGAATAGAATTCATAACATGATTTCACTATTTTATCTACGTGTTTATTGCATGCTTTCCAGTGGTAGACACTGGTTTAGATATTGAGAATTAAGGAAAAAAAGAATAGCTATGGTTTCTGACTCTAAATATAGCCAGACTCCTTGAGATTTTAGTACCTCAGTATGTTTTTAATGTTGAAATAGTGTAAACTTAGACTAGGCCCTTGTTTTCTTGATAACATGTTAATTGCTCACAATCTTCCCAGCATCCCTTGTTCTCACAGCAATTATTACTTGTTGTTGCACGGTTCTATGGCAAGCAAGAGGAGAAGATATTTCCAGGGTTACAGGGAAAACCTATGAGTTTATTTTGCAGAAGTAGTGAATGCTCTTGAGAAAGTTGGGACTAGCTGCTAACTCCCAGAAGTCTGGTTGTTTGAAGTGTGATCAGAGACTACGGACTTCCTCCTTTGGCTCCTTGAAACTCTCTCTCCCTGACTCCTTAACCACATTCCTCCTCCCTCCATAGGGGCCTAGAATCTCCCTACTTCATTCTCTAAAAAGACTTCTCAGAGAGATCTTGCGCTCCAGTCTTTTCCTTTGGCCAAACTAAATAAAGTTTTCTCTATTTCTAAGCACCGGTGTCACAGTGTTTGGTTTTACATGCACCTTGGGTACAGGAGCTTGGATTTGGGGCCCCAAAACATAAGACTTTTTCAAATGTAGAGTTCTAGCTGCTGAAAAATCCTTTTGGGACAGAGTGGAATAATAATATTCTGAAATATTTCTCTTCTTGAACTATATATCCCAGAAATTTCCAGTAGTCTAAGATTCCCTGTAACAATCCCAAGGTCCCCTTCTTCACCAATTCAGGCCAACTTAAAACAAATTATCCAAATAATACAAATAAGGTACAGACATGTAAAAGAATAAAGTGGGTATTTCTTACTGGCCTAGGGCATATTTAAACTTTGTAAGAAATCCTTCCATGCAGACATTATCTGGCTAAAGAGGAGGAAACAGAGATTCAGGAAATCGTTCATGACCAAAGCCCATGCAACTTGTTAATGCAAGAGCCAGATTGCGAGGCATTTCATTTTCTTTCTCCTATACCATATGGTCTTACATTGGTATGAAATTCTTTTTTAGGGTGTTTTTGAGGAAGACAATATGCAATCAACAAATATTTTAGTAAACAATGGCCAGACATTGGCTTAATCTATGTGTCGTCATCTTTCAGTTATAGCTATGGCAAGATTGTCTGAATTTCTGAACAAAAGCTGTCATAAGGAAGTTGGAATGTTTTAGAAAATTGATTGATCATCCCTTTACCAAAAGAAAAATGTATACTTGCCACAGAAACTACAGGCATTTTGGCTAAAGGCAAGTTCTACAACCCTGTGGAGAAGACTTGTCTGAACTGCAGTGCTCAGCATTGTCTGAACGCAGTGCTCCTGTGCAGATGGAATTTGCCAAGCTCCCAGTTTCCTACAGCTCTCTCTCCTGTTTTTATATCATGTCACATGATTTGCAAGCCCAGTCTCTCTCACACATATACCATATAAAGGTGCCCATGCAGATATTCTTTATATTAATGTTTTCTACCTTTTTCCTAGTTATATTATCTTAGATTATAACTTACTTTTAGGAGTATAGTGAGAATCAGGGATATGAAATTTGGTGTAGGCTTAAAGTATAACTGACTCTTCACTGGGGACAATAAATGTATTTTCTGAAATTCATGAGGTCTGGAATTGTAGCTTGTTCTCTACCATTTTATAAAAACCTAAGAGACTCAATAAATGTTAGTTAGATTAATGAATAAATATATCCCTTTAGGTAAGCTAACACACAGAGTTAGGCAATTTAAACAGGGACAACATGATTCAATTTATATTTTATATTATATACTATTTTAAATCCATTTGGTAGAGTGAATTAAAGATAGGTAGGAGTAAAAACAGAGACACAATTAGAAAATATTTCAGTAGTTCAGGAGGGAGAAACAAGGATCTTGAGGGTAAAAAATCCTTTTTTGCATTTGAAATTCATTATTATTTTTTAAAAGGTAATTTAGGTTATATTTTCTGGCATGATATATTTAAATTTATCTTCACGAATACCACAAAAGCATTCATGATACGTAATTGTATCCCCATCTTACAGAAGAGGGAAATGAAGCTCAAAGGTTTCCAGTTATTGACTCAGGGACCTATGACCAAATTCCAGCTCTGCCACTTTCTACTTCACACCTGAACCCTCCTTCTATCAATGCCATTAAAGTCCCTACAATGATTACATAGGAATGAATACAGATGCTGAAGTAGGGGTGGCAAATGCCAGGTAACTGCCCATGCAGGGATCTTTTTAACTAATATAGACTATATACATATATAAAACTACAGAAATAAAGGAATCAAAGTTGAATTTCTGACATTAGCTCCCTAAATGGATGAGCCAACCCTATGACATTTTTCTCAGTTGAAATAATGTTTCCTATTTTCAGATTTCCTTTATGCAAAAATCACTTTGATAGAAGATTGAAGATTATTTTTCATTCCTCTGAGAAGTAAGGCTGGCCTTGATGGAGCTGAATAAACCAATATTCAAGAGGCACTTTTGCCATCTCCTAAAGATGTCTACATCCTAATTCCTAGAATCCACAAATATGTTACAACATATGGCAAAGAGGATTTAAGGTTGGAGATGGAATGAAGGTTGCCAAATAATTGATCTTAAAATAAAAAGTGCCCTGAATTATCCCCATGGCCCCATATAATCAAAGAGTACTTTAAAGGTGGAAAGGGAAGCAGAAGAATCAGAGTGATACAATTTGAGAAAGACTAAAACAGCCACTGCTGACTTTGAAGATGAAAGCAGGCCACGAGCCAAGTAAAGATGGCAGCCTCAAAGCTGGAAAACCAGCCTTATTGATACCTTGACTTTTGTCCAGTGAGATTGATTTTATATTTTTAATGTCTTGATTTACTTGATAATAAACTCATGTTGTTTTAAGTCATTAAGTTTTTTGGTAATTTGTTATAGCAGCAATAGGAAACTAACATAATGACTTTGCAAAATCCATTTCAAATAAAAGATTTCCTTCCTACAAACCATGAGAGAGTGGGCTCAATCTCATCTGTGGTATAGATCTACATTGCCACCACCACCCTTCAAACCTGCTGAACTGACTAGGCTGAACTTAATCGTCAGTCTTGTTTGTATAAAATTAAAAACATTTCCAGACATAAGTAAAGAATGATTTTATTCAAAAAAAAAAAAAAGTACTGAACTAAAAGAAGGGAGATAATAGCAATATGGAGAATGGGATCAAGCAAGGATCCCAAAGGTCAGGCAAAAATATTTTTTGTCCAATAGAGAGGAGTAAACAAGTATATTACTCATCTCTTCTTATTTTGTATTTTTGAAGTTTTGACTACTGGGGCTTTGCTGACCATAGAGGGAATGAATCTCCCAGGGCTAGGGATTTCCTAGAGAGAATATACAACTCACCTGGTAGAGATCACACCTTTCATATGCAAACCAACCAATGCAGAGCCCAAGCTTCAGCCACCTCCTTTATTGGGTTCTAAGGACTTTCTCACATGGATGGTTAATCACCCAGGGAGGATTAGGTACCAGACAACTAGAAACAGCCTCTTATATGGCAGAACCTGCTGAGATTATTCAAATCAGCTACCCCTAAGCCTGTTTACCCTGACTCTCCCTTCCTCATTCCTTGTTTTCCCCTCATACCCTCCACCAACTGACAAACTCTGGTGCCTTATACCATGCATGGCCTTCTGTGCCTCTGGTGATCTATGTGAGTATAAAAAATGTCTTCTTTCAAAGACAGTGATGACATGCTTCCATATATTGTCACACCTGATTAAAACAAATTCTGTGTACCCCTCTAAAACAAAGACACTAAAAAGAATCCTTACCCTACTCACAGAGGGCTGGTTGGTAAAGGAGAAGAGGAATGAGGAAGGAAGGTGTATAAAGAATTAACTTTGATGTATGGATTTACCTCCCACAGGGTCTCAGTGTGGTATGAGTGGGTGGTGGTGTCAACAATCAATCAGACAGTTGATTAGGGAATATTTTCCCCTGAGCTCAGCCAAACCGCAAGAGGAACTGTTAAGAAAAAGTTGTTTTTATTCCAATTTTCAAGAGTCAGATTCCAATTTTCAAGAGCCTGGGCTAAAGAAAGAAGCCTTATTGATGTTTAAATAAATAAAGACAGTGGACATTTTCTCCGGATTACTTAATGGAGATAAACAATTCATGTAATTTGCTTATGAGACAAAGAATAGAAATTTGGAGGTCTGTATCTTCATAAGTTCAAGGAGCCATCTTTGAATCTTACCTAAATTGTATGGGGAAGGGTGGTTCTTTGCTGTAAGCCATTTCCAGGAACACAAAAAGGATGGGAAGACCTGCTGTCCCTGTTATTCAGGGAGTCAGGTAAAGGCCTTTATTGGACTAGGAGAATTATCAAAGCAGGTCATATTATTATTTAACTCTACCTTTATACTTTTTTCTCTACCTCTGAGAGCTTTAACAGTGCTTCTGAAGTGGGATAAACCAGAAATCAGGTGTAAATTATAAACATTGTTTGTGAGAGTCCATTAGCCTCAAAACCAACTTTGCCAAAACAAGCAACTTAGGGTTAAAATAAAACAAAATGAAAACTCCTTCTCATAAAAAGTATTGCGGTTTGTCTCAAAACACCTGTGGAATATTAGCTCATTTTATACGTTATTACTGGGCTTCAAAATATTAAAGGAAACTCTCCAATTCTTTCTGTATCTACAGATGATTCCAAGATCAAGATGCCTTTGTGTTGCTAACTCCCCAACCCACTGAAAGATCTGTCTCATTCTTGTTTCAATCCTTACCCTACTCACAGAGGGCCTGTTGGTGAAGGAGAGGAGGAATGAATAAGGAGGGTGTGTAAAGAATTAACTTTGATGTATGGATTTGCCTCCCACAGGGTCTCAATCACAGCACAGGGAGGAAGGCACAACATAATGAAATCGCATTCATGCATATTCACTTAGAAGAGATTTTATTTAATATTAACTATTTCTCAAGTCATCATGATTTAGCTAATAAACCAGCAAACAGCAATTCATATTGGAATTGTTTGACTTCCTGTCAAATAGCTGCATTCTTACACATGCAGAAAGAATGGAATAAACAACTTAACTGAGAATTAATGAATTGAGAAATACCTGAAATGCTTTGTCTCCGATCTGGGTTCTTGGAAGACTTCCAAGTCGTCGTCTTGATTTTGATTAATATTACAATTTATCCTGTTAAAGAAGTACCTCATAAATACTCATGAAGCATTTTATTAGATGATTGTAAATACTTAAAATCTTATTTTGCATTTCCTTTTCATCACAAAGAAAAGAGCAGCAGGCTGTGATCTGTATATCATTCGGCCTTGTTCATTGCCGACAAAAGTCACATCACAGGTTTTAAAGACAAAATGTTTCAATACTGGTGCTGCCTTTGCACAAGGTTAGGGACCTGTCTTACGTGAAAGTGATTCATAGAACTGATTCTGTGATGACACATCCTCCTGTACACCCTCCCTAGGGTCACCACGACAATGTGTTAAAGACAGTGTCTACTTAGAGCAATTTAGGAAACAGGCAACATTTGGTGACATGGTCAATGCCAGCAGCTCAGAGGAAGAAGTGCTAGAAGCAGAATCTCAAAGCGACATCACAAGAGGAAAATTTCGCAAAGCTTTAAAAATTTTAACTGTTCTTCCCTCTCTCTGCATTGCAATAAGCATTCCTTCTCTTTCATTCACCCTCCCACCACCAACGCTACCAGCACCAGCTCCAGTTCCCTTCTGGTTTCTTCCTTCCATAGCTACATCTTTGTTATCATAACAGTGCACATCACATGTCTAAAACAAACAAACAAACAAGTAGCACTCGTGCTGGACTGCCAATGGGGAAGTGAGTAGTGACATGGTGATTCTGTCCATCTCAAGAACAAGTGGACCTTTGAGATGCCAGGACTTATATGTTTTCCCAATCTCCATTTACAACTCCTCTTCAAGTTCAGGCCCATATGGATATCTTTGTGCCAGGGATATCTTTTGATTCCCACATCCATTTATAAACAAACATAAATCAATTAAAATCAAATTCAATCACCTCCACCCTTTATCAAGCATATTAA
The DNA here is from genome assembly GCA_963574575.1 of Galagoides demidoff. Lineage (NCBI taxonomy): Eukaryota > Metazoa > Chordata > Mammalia > Primates > Galagidae > Galagoides > Galagoides demidoff. Next base: position 2,326 of record CAUYQV010056914.1, on the reverse strand, counting down.
GCTTCTCTTCCTTTCTGTTTGATTTCAAAGAAATGTCTAGAAGGTCTCTTGTACATGATCTCAGTCTGATCCATTTGTTCCTCTTGTCACCCAGACCCTTCCACTCAAGCCTATATTTGTTCATATTATCAAAACTGCAAGGGGGTTTCAGCCTAAGTCCAGGTACTCACCACACAAAGATCCAATTATTGAGACAATGAAGATTGTGGTGGAAAAAATGAATTTTTAAAACAACAGACATCTTTTCTTGTCAGGAGAATAAGAAATCTGGCTCTCTAACTAAAGAGATTACAGATTTTTTAAGGAAGGGTAATATGCCTTGGGGAAGCCAGTCAAGAAGGCATGTTAAATCTTGGTGTCAGGGAGCCTTCTCTGGGCATTCAGAATCTCAGCTCCTTCATCTTATAGAAAATTCATCATTTCTGGGAAACAACTCAAAAGGACAAGTAGTTAGTTAAGGGAGAGAATTATAAAAAACATATAGGGGTCATTGAAATTTGTTCATAGAGCCAGATACATTTACCATATGAAAAGACTCTGTAGGTGTTAACATAGTGATTCTAGAAATTATCCAGAGCATTCTCCCAGCCATAAATTACCCAAATTTGCCTTATCCCAACCACCACCTGGGAAGACTTATTCAGATCATAAGTTCTAAGACTCACTCCTAATTTTGTGAATTTTTCTCTAAAGGAAGATCCAGGACATCTGTATTTTTAAACAAGCTTTTTAATTTTCCACAACTTTGGGAAATTCTGCTGAACCACCTCTGTTCCTGGTAGGATGGGACCTTCCCAGCTCACTCTTCTGAAATGGAACATTATACTTAAAAGTAACCCTCCTTGGCCTGCCATCTTTGTTTAACAGCCAGACATGAATCCATTCCTTAGCCTTTGAAGCCTATACTTTCCCCATGAATTAGCTCCTGGCTACGCACAAAGGCTAATAAAATCTCAGTTCAGAATACAGTGTATAGCCCTCTGGGAAGAGGCATTTTCCCGTTACCTCTTCCAAATGTGGAGATACATGGATGAATAAGCCACTGCTCCTTCCTGCTTTAAAGCAGACATCATTCCCTCTTGTCATCCCGCAATTCCTGCCTTGTGGTGAGAACATTATTTGTTTCATGCAAAAATGTGGTTGCTTCTTATTATTCAAATAATTTTGGAAAACAAATCATGATGGACTTCTTTCTGGGACAACAGTTTTCAAAATTTTTGTCTCATGAACTTTTTACACTCTTGAAAATTCTCAAGGACCCCAAACTATTAAGACTCTTCTTTGTGTGGGTTAGATCTGTTGATACTTAATGTGCTAAAATTTAAAATGAAGAATTGTTTAAATTTGTGTTTATTAATTCATTTTAAAATAACAATAAACCCATTACCTGTAATCTCACTCCATCTGGACTGCTATAACTAAATACATGAATTGGGTGGCTTATAAACAATAGAAATTTATTTTGTACAGTTCTGGGGGTAGAAATCTGAGATCATGCACCAGCATGGTTGGGTTCTGGTGAGCACCCAATTCCACATAGATGGTCTTCTTCTCACCCCTACCTCATGTGGCAAAAGGGATAAGGGGGTCTCTCTTAGGACTTTTTTTTTTATAAAGACACTGATCCCATTCATTGGGGTTCTACTCCCAAGACCTAATCAGCTCCCAGTACCTCCAAACATTACCTTGAGAGTGAAGATTTCAACATTTAAATTTGGGAGAGGCACAAACATTCAAACATAGCCCATGTTGACATCAGTAATAACATCTATGAAAAATGAGTGAAAATGTAGCATGCTTTTACATTTCTTTCAAACCTCTTTAGTGTATCAGTAAAGGACAACTGGCGTTTATATGTGCTGCAGCATTTACACTCTTCCATACGTCATTTTGGGTGAAGTAAATGAAGAAAATTTGGCCTCACAGTAGTACATAGTTGAAAGGAAAAGAACCTCATTGACCTCCTGAACAGGACTCAGGAAACCCCAGGGTTCTTCAGTCCATTCTTTGAGAACCTCCACTCTGCAAAAAACAAGAGGTACATTCTAACAGCTCTGAGAAGTCCTATATTAAAAATAATGTAAGAGAATTTGTCGAACATCCTTTAGGCCAGACATCACTAAATTCATTGGAATTATAAGAGCTACTGACCTTTAAGAATGATGGAGACTTTACATCCTTCATGTTCACATGGATGGAGCTGGAGAATGTTCTTCTGAGCAAAGTATCACAAGAATGGAGGAAAAAGTATCCAATGTACACACCCCTATTATGAAACTAATTTATACCTTTTATATAACCAAATAGCCTAAGAATGTGGGGAGGG
>CAUYQV010056912.1:0-27905 GCA_963574575.1 Galagoides demidoff | reverse complement strand
GCTAGAGTATGACTCATTCTGGTGCTCCATGGAGTCAGAAGAAGCCCGCCAGCAAATGAATTAGTCTGGAAAGGTTGATGCCTCCTTCCCCACCTTGCATCTCTGTCATACCCAGTCACTGGCAACCCCACAGGGTTGTGAGTTCCATCCAATGAGCAGATGCTCCAGGGGTTTCCACCTGCCTGAGTCATAGGGAGATCTATGTCTCCTCAGCCAGGCCTCCACACACTGCCACCATCCAGCAAGCAGAACTGAAGCCTGACATCCTTGGGTGGTTAATGGAAGCTGGGGTGGTTCACTCAGTTCTAGCCCCACCCCTGATTGATGTTGCTGACCCTTATATTTTCACAGAATTTGTGATTCTGTCCTGGCTATGTCACCCTGCGGACCAGGTGCAGTTTGAGTTCACAGAAACTGAGACTCAGCCCCTGTCTGCACTGTTGCTTGCAGCTGGTGTGTCTGTCTCTCCTGGAGTCTGTGTTGGGGCAGGTGTGGATAGAGCTCATACTTAGCTCTGAGTTCCAGCCTCTGGCCACCTGCCTTTGTCTCAGCTATGATCCTCTGAGGGCTGGGTGCTTCTTAGGCTCACTACAACATTCCTGGCTCAGCCTCACCCTGGGAGTATGACATCTCTGTGCACTCATCTTCTATTCTCTGTCCCTGCTGAACCCCACCCAGGCTGGTACTGCCTCAGGCATACCCTTTACTCACAGGGCCTATGTTACCATCCCAAATCTATTCTGACAGTGTCTGCCACCAAAGAAGGTGCCTGGCTTTCTCTGGTTGCCCAGAGAGATAGGGAGTGTCTCTCCAAAATATCCTCAGTGGCGTGAGCCCTATTGTTGCTGCTACTGCCACTGCTGCTCTGTGCTGCAGGGCACTACCTCTCCCTCTCCTGTATGGTTCCTTCAGTCCACTGTCTCCTCCTTACCCCCTGCCACAGAATCAGCACAGACCTGCAACAGCCCACACCCTGTCCACACCTCTTGAGAAAATGCCCAAGAATCTGGACTCCATGGGGGACAGGCTTCCAGACCTTGGGGTGAGAGTGGAGGGGAGTGCTGGGAGTTCAGAATTGCAGGTAAAGAATATATACAGTTTTATGCCTGGTAGGAGAGTGCCATGGCACCCGAGTAAAGGAAGGAGGTCTTGTTTTTAGAGGGTCTCTCCCATGGAATAAAATGGGAGGATGTTTGAACTCTGTTCGCTTGGTTGTAGACAGTATACTGAGAGCCGTTCTTTTGGGGCAGGGGACTCCCCTCTGCGTGGCAATGGATGTTGTACCTAGGGTTTGTATCCTTGGGGTTGCAGCTTACCTCAGCAGGGTTGATGTGCATTCTTTAACCTCTCTGGCTCAGCTCCAAACCATCAGCTTACTTGCTAAACTTCTGTCTTTTAACTGTCCTTCTGGAAAGAGGGTACCCTCTGTGGAAAGCTAGCTCCATTCAGCCATCTTGCCTTCACCCTCAAAAGAAAGGTTTTAAAAATAATTATATTTTAAATGCATAATCTTTTCTTTTGTGTGTAAATTTATGAGGACCAAGTTGTTTTTTTTTTTTTGAGACAGAGTCTGAAACTTTTCTATAGAGAAAAAGCCCTCAATAAGTAATTTCTTAAGGCTCTTAAAGTCTTCTGCATCAGTGATATTGGTAATAATACAGTCAGAATCCATTTCCCTTTGCTTTTGATCAGACGAGTCCTTGCCTGGGGGGCAATGTGTAGATCAGCCCAACCCATCAGGACTTTTTAATGGTATATCATATATAGGTTGTTTAGCACATGCACTCTCCTTGGTAGTCAGAGGGCAGGGTGGCAAATCATCAAGAGTACTGTCTGTATTATAATAGACTGCAATGGTTCTAAGGCATCTGTAACCAAATAATATGCAATCTAAACCTTTCTACTAATAAATTCTCCTTCTCTCTCTCTTTCTCTTTTCTGTCTCTCTCTCTCTTTTTTTTTTTTTTTTTTTTTTGTTGTAGTTTTTGGCCAGGGCTCGGTTTGAACCTGCCACCTCTGGCATATGGGGCTGGTGCCCTACTCCTTTGAGCCACAGGTGCTGCCCAGTGTGCTCATCTAAGATCAGTTCCAACCTTCCTTGTTCCTCCAAGGGATGATTATTACCCATTTTCCCTTTATTTATGCCACAGAGTCTTTTGTACTCAGTGCAACCATTACCTCCTTGGTTTCAATCATCCATCACTCTGCCCAGAGTGTCGAAGTCCAGTTGTCTCCCTGAAGAAGCTGGCCAGGCTATCCTCACAAAGAACACTTTGTTTGCTGTGCCAGAATGTTGCCGTTAATGTCTTATGGAGAAGCAATGTTGCAGAGACTAAGACCCACAATTGAAATTGTATGCAAATAGAGGGGTCACCACTTTCTCATGGTGTGTGGCAAGCTTCTTTATTTTCTCCTGGCTTAAATAGTTCACTGTACATCAATGACTTCGTTAATAGCTCTGCACATGGGCACTGTACATCAATCACTTCATTAATATTCATTACAATCCATAATCCATCTCATGACTAAACATCTTGTGATTATCTAGGGATTAGGTACAGATTAATTGATACTACTTTATCTAACATAATCCTTCTAACATAATCTTCCTAACATTCATGACTTAGTGGAGAATATGTTGTTTATCATTACTTTTTTTTCTTATCTGATGAAGGCTGAGGCTCTGGGGGAGAAAGATAGATTGAATACCTGCCCTACTGGCCTCACCATCTGGAGGCAGTTACGTCAATCTTTAGGCCAGGGATAGTCAAGAAATTTCTAAGACATACAGAAACTTGTTTGAAAATCTCTGTTCCCATGTGGGCCTTAAGTCAGGGGGTTTTATGCCCACAACCAACCTGGCCATATGGGATTCTGCCTCAGTTTCTCACAAGTATGCCTGCACAAAGTCTTTTCACTGCTCTCTCTCAAACAGCTTTTTGGCCAGAAGCATATAGGCCTTTCACCTATATTTACCTTCCCAAGACCAGCTCCAAAATGATAAACTAGGTAGGAACTTTGTGCATTTTGCTGACTGATAATGAATGCTGCAGATCAAAATCTGCACTTATTTTATCAAAAAATCCTAGAGTTACAGATAATGAAAAAGATCTATGAAGATGGCCTAGAAGCAGTTGTCTTCTGTTGGCTTTTAAGAGGACGCTGAGTTTGATGAGTCCTGAGCTCCAATGATACAGCTTGGTGCAGATGCAAATGTGAGTCTCAATACAGCTGTGTCCATTCAGCTAAAGAAAGAGGGGGAGGGTGCACTTAGGAGTACCTCTCATCATAAAGGACCATGATATTCCCAGAATTTCTTCTTCAGTAGGTCCTTGGTCTCAGGGAATCAAAGAATCAACCCATAGACCACAGATCAGTGCTAAGACAGCATTTATTTTACACAACAGAATACAGAGAAAGTAACAGAGCTTCTGGCAGAGGGAAAAAGCCAAGTTGGAAAAAATATCCCCCTGGGTCCTTTGTCTAGGGGTATATATATATAGCCCAACAAATGAATGGATACAATCCTTTCTGCTGGAGGCAAATTGTTAGTGCATTCCCAGGCCTAGGAAACTTACATGAAATTGACAAGGCTTGGGAAATGGGGGGTTCCCTGTTCAGTGGCAAGTGCAAGGGGGACGGGAGACAGAGGGCAGGACAGAAACACCAGGGAGCTCCCTGAGCTGGCAACCTGCAGGTGTTCCCCCAGCAGTTGTCCCGCCCCTCTGGCCACTGAAGCCTCCTGCAGCACCGCCCCCCAACCAGCTGGCTTCTCTGCTGGCTTATGCCACACACCTTGGGGCAGGTCCTCCCTTCAGCTTGGGCCATGCTGGCTTGGGCACCACCTGGATTGTGTCAATGGGATCCTGAAACTGTTCACAATAAAGAGAATTTCTGTCAAGGAAGTATTCTCTATTCTACCCCCCCAGTTTTTGAAGAGAAACTAAGGATATACATTATACCTGAGTAGTACTAATTCCATATCTATATAAATGTTTTTAATTCTTTTATTTGTGCTTATGCATTAAAAGTGCAATAATGATATCCATATGCAAAATAATACCCTGGTTTATATAGTAATCGGTTTTGTTGAATTTTATGATGCACTTGCAATGAAAGCATTTTCAGCTAATGAAAGGTGATGCATTTTCCCTTTGTACACTTTAGGTAGGAGCTAGCGATCTGGCTGATATTTTTACAAAATTTATTGGAAAATCCCTCTTACCTTGTATCAGTTCTTGTGTTTTGTAATTATTTGTCACATAAAATTTTTGTACTATTATGTTAAAAATAAATGCTAAAATTTCCTTATGGTACAACAAACAAGCATCTAAATATAAGCAAATAAAAATTCAAATTAAAGAATAAAAATGAAATTTTTTTTCCCTGAAAATTTGGGCCCAAAATGTGGATGCACATTATACATGGGAGAACATTGCACACAGCAAATAAGGTACTTTGGTGTGTTTTACTTGGGAAAAGTTTCAACTCTTTTGTATTTTTTCTCTTAGGAAAATCCATGATAGTTTTTTTTTTTTTTTTTAACCTCTGGTTTTTAGGTTAGGGGCTGAATCAATGTAATGTTGAACAAAAAACCCATATCATCACAGGAGTTGGGAGAGGGATGTTTTGGGGAACAAGTTTAATCTGTGTTTCCAATGCACCTTCCTATTGGCAATGTTGCTGACTGAAATACAAGGAGAATCTTTTAGTTAAGTTGAAATTTTATTTTCAACTTGTATATTTGGAGTATATCTGCTGAGGCAATTGCTGGTAAGGGGCTGATTAGTGTAGATACTATTATAAGTGGACTTAATGATGTTTTTGGAGTGGGGTTTGAACTTATTGACAGGCTACTCCATTATTTTTTAGTTCATTCATTAACTGAGAACAAGGAACATCTAGGAACTCTGATATTTGAGTGTTGAGTTTTATGGAGACCAGCTAAGAAGACAGCCATAGCTTCTCAGTCAAATGAGACACTAGAACCCCATGATCTATTTTGGAATTGAGATTTTATTCGCCCTGAGAGATAAATGAAGGTACTTTTCCCTTAAAATAAATGGAACAATTCAGTTAAGCAGCCCCAAATGAACTTTTGAATGGCTAATCTTCCACTGATTTCAGAAAATTTCATTCAACTTCCAAGTTTATAAAAGGTTCAGTGAGTCCATCTTTGCTTTTACAAGTCACAGGAAACTTTGTCTCTTACACCATCTGAGAAAGACTTATCTGTATACAGTTCTTATCTGAATCTTATGATTTTGGTTTACACTTGCATTACTTGCAGTTCATTCATCTATTTATCTACCATCCCTTTTTATAGATGAGTAATATTTCATTGTATGTATAGGCCACATTTTGTTTATTTGGTCTTTTTTTTTTTTTTATTGAGACAGAGTCTCACTTTGTCACCCTTGATAGAGTGCCATAATATCATAGCTCTCAGCAACCTCACACTCTTGGGCTCAGGTGATTCTCTTCCCTCAGCCTCCCTAGTGGCTGGCACTATAGGCACCTGCCACGATGCCTGGCTATTTTTGTTTGTTCATTCATTTAGCAGGCCCCAGCAGGGTTTGTACCCACTAGCTCCAGAGCATGTGGCTCGCACCTCAACCACTGAGCTACAGGTGCTCAGCCTGTTTATTTGGTCTTTAAATGGTGGATATCTGTGTTGTTTCCACCTTTTGTCTATTCTGAATAGTGCTGCTATGAACATTTTATACAACTGTTTGATTACTTGTTTTCAGTTCTTTTGGATATAGATCTAGGGGTATAATTGCTGGGTCATACTTATCATATATTTAACTTATTGAGGAGCTATCAAACTGTTTATCATAGTGAATGTACCATTCAGCATTCATACCTGCAATGTATCAGGGTTCTAATTTCTCCATATTCTTGTCAACTTGTGTTATTTTCTGTTATATTGTTTTAACCTTTTCAGTGGGTGTGCAGTGGTGTCCCATGATCATCTTATTTTGCATTTCCTTAAGGACTAGAGATGTTGGGCATTGTTTTATATACTTTTGGGGATGTGTATATCTTCTTCTTCTATTCAACCTTTATCCATTTAAAAAAATTGGGTTTTAAATTGAGTTGCCTGTTGTTGAATTTTGAGAGTTGTATGGAAAGTAGACAACTTTTTACTTGTGGCTGGTTTTCAACAAGGCCAAAACTGAGCCTAGCAGAGTGATCTTGTGTCCTATCTAAACAGTTCCGGTCCCAGGGAGCTCTCAGATGGATTGTCTGTGCAGGCAGCCCCAGTCCTATGAGTCCTAAACCATTAGATGACGCTTCTCTTTCTTTCTTCCTCTGATTCTTGGCTGGTTATTACCAAGACTTGGCATTATTAAGTGCCATCCATGTTGTCAGGAAATTCACAAATGTACTTTATAGGGCTGACTGCCCAGTTGATATATATCTACTTTATAATTTTGATTTAATCATTAGTATTCAAATATGGGTTGTAAGTTCTACATTTTACAGATGTTAGCATACTTTGAGAAAAGCTGTTTCTGAGTGTTTTTCTGTCCTGTGTATTGAGGAGTAAAACTTAATTCATTTGAACCTATATACTAAGTAACTCACGATGGTTCTTGGCAGTGTTTTTCTTACTGTTCAACACCCTGCTCAAACATTACCTACTCTGATTCCCTGAGATGAGCCTTTAGATTATTTGGGGAGCTTGTCCATACCTAGGGGAGTGTGTATGTGTGTGAATGTGTATACTCCAGTACACACATGGAAACTATGAGATAATGTGTGTTGTTTTAAATTGCTAAATTCATAGCAATTTGTTCCATGGTCATCTGTAACTGTCACATTGACATGTGCAAGTCACATTGCTCCTCAGTGATAGAGCAGTGACAGAAGAACAGAGGAAGCTAACACAGTGACTGAAAGATTGTCAGCCACAGGAATTGAAAGTTAAATAATTTTCTGATTAGCACTCTAATAACTGGGAAATTCAATTACGTAGAGCCTCTCCTCTAAGACTTTATGATTAGTCAATTTAGGTGTTTTAGGATTTGAAATCATGTTTCTATAAAAATTGGAGCAAAAACTGTGGCTATCCATTACACTCCAGGACTGGGGGAAGAAAAGTTCTACATCATTTTGATGCAAAGACCTGATTCAGAACAACTTAATCTTTCCATTTTGGAAATGTGATAGACATTAAGAGGTAGGGTCTGTCTGGCTGTTGTCTAGACAGGAGTGCAGTGGCATTTTCATAGCTCAATGCAACCTTGAAGCCCTGGGCTCAAGTGATCCTCCTGCCTCAGCCTTCCTAGTAGCTGGGACTATAAGTGTGTGCCACCATGCCCAGATGATTTATTTTTATTTTTGTAGGGACAGGTTTTACAACATTGTACAGGCTTGTCTTGAACTCTTGGCCTCAAGTGATCCTCCTGTCTCAGCCTTCCCAGTTGCTGAGACTACAGGTGTGTGTCATCACACCTAGATGATTTTTTTATTTTTACTTTTATAGAGACAGGGTTTCATGATATTTCACTGGCTGGTCTTGGACTCCTGGTCTCAAGAAATTCTCCTACCTTGGCCTTTCAAAGTGCCGGAATTACTGGCAAGAGCCACTAGGCTTGGCCAGGATTTTTTTTCCACGTGAGAAATTAGTCACCTGACTTTGTGCCCTTGCTATTGGACCACATGGCTGAAAAATGACATTTCTGGACTATGACTTGCTCCCTTTATTTCTGTATTTATAAATAATTTTATTTTTCACAAATTTTGCATAGGGAGTATTAATAAGGGCCTTACTTATCACTGATGAACTGAATCTCCCTGATCAATGTAGGAGACTCTCACATTTAAAAAATAGTGGCCCAATGACTTACGCTTTTTAAAGACAGAGACTGGCTCAGTGGTGGTAGTGGTCTACCCAGAAAACAGCCACCATCATTACTACCAAAGTAATATTACCAGCTTACAATCACAGATCCCTCACAGATCTGTGGGTTATCTGGCACCCTTTATATCACTATTCTGTAATACTGACTTCCATGCATTTATTGGAGGTCAGGAAAACTTAAGTTTCTATTAATAAAATAATATACCATTTTTAAATTTAGACTTTGGGTCAGATTCTTCCACTCAAAACAGTAGGAAAGGAGAAAGAGTCATGTCTACTCACTCACACCCTAGGGCCAATTTAGAATCAAAAGCCTGAAGATTTTGGTCAAATTATTCTCTTTTTCTTTTTCTTTTCTTTTTTTTTTTTTTTTACAGACAGAGTCTCACTTTGTCATCCTTGGTAGAGTGTTGCGGTGTCACAGCTTACAGTAACCTCCAGCTCTTGGGCTTAGGTGATTCTCTTGCCTCAGCCACCCAGGTAGCTGGGACTGACTACAGGTGCCCGCCACAACACCCAGCTATTTTTTGTTGCAATTTGGCCAGGGCCAGGTTCAAACCCTCCACCCACTGTATATGGGGCCGGTGCCCTACCCACTGAGGCACAGGCACCGCCCTATTCTCTCTTTTTCTCTATGCCATTTCCTCACTTCACTTTTCCCTTTTAGCTTTTTAGGAAACAAAAAGATAAACCTTTGGATCATTAAATAAGTTGCATTACCAAGAAAAAACTCTATACTGTTTGTAAGTGTCATGCAAATCTTCGGATTTTCCAAGCTTTCACTTATATGTGTTGTTTCTAGGAGTGATGAGTTTGCATTTTGCCAATGCTGAGTGTGTATGAACTTGAGATACCTGGCTCCACACTGCTAGTCTAGTCCAGCACTAGATTTCTTGCTCCTTGTCTGAAGTTTAGGCTCCTTATCCTTTTTAGTTTCTGCCAAGCACTCTGAAGAAATCCTCTCCTCTTTTCCTACCTACCACTTTGTGAGGCACATGCTGTTGCTGGCCCTGTTTTCCTGATGAAGACATCAAAGCTCAGAGAGGTGAAAAGGATTGTCCAAGTGCACATGCCTAGTCAATAGCCAAGCTGGAATTTGAACCCAAGACAGACCTCCTCAGAGCTTGTGTTTTATTCATGAGACTGCATATTTTACACTAGGATCCAGCTTTTCTGAGGGGTAAAGTTAGTGTGTGTTGAGGGGCTGCCACATCAAGGGCAAGCCCCAGTGTAGAAGACATGAAACTAGCAGTGAGCTGCTCCTACTGGCTGAAGCCCTCGGAATACACGGGTAGGAGCATGTTTTGCCTGAGCCTCTGCCACCAGGGACAGACTTGCTGTGAGGCTGAAGAACCAAGGCTTCTGCGCATCTCAGATCTGGCCAGTAAGCATTTGTTTTACACATTCAATTCATTCATTTATTCAGTAGGTATTTATTGAGAGCCAGCGTGTTCTATGGATGGTCCTACTGACTCTAGCTCCCTCTTTCTTCCCTCCCTGTCAGGGGATGTTTCTAACTTAGCCTGAAAATAGCCCTTCATCACCACCATCTGGCTGCTTCCTCCTCCTCCTTTAACTTCCAGCGCAAGTCTCAGCTGACTTTCGCAGCTTAGGTTAGATCTCCCTCTAGTGTATAACTCTTCAAGTTGTCATTATTATTTTTGAGACTGTCTCACAATGTCACCCTGGGTAGAGTGCCATGGCCTCGGCATAGCTCACAGCAACTTCAAACTTCTGGGTTCAAGTGATCCTCCTGCTTTAGCCCCCCTAGTGCCTGGACTACAGACTCCCACCACAATGCCTGCCTAGATTTTCTATTTTTAGTAGAGAGACAGAGTCTGACTATTGTTCAAGCAGATCTTGAACTGACCTCAAATGATCCTCCTGCCTTGGCCTCCCAGAGTTCTGGAGTTACAGGTTTGAGCTACCAGGGCCAGCTTCCAGTTGTCATTGTTTATCCATCTCCGTCAGTGGATTGTATTCACCTCCAAAAAAAGACTTGCCTTTTGCCTCCCCATGCCCAGTACTCACAGCACAGGGGCTAGCATAGAGTCATTTCTCAGTAAATACTTTAATAAACTGATATAAAGAGGAGAGAACAATCTCTCCTTGAGATTGGGAAGAGGGACTTGCCTCTTCCCACTATGTGTAAAGTGATGTGGTTTACATGGGTGAGATCTTTCAGCACTTGAGTTGAGTTAGAAACAAAGTTTGGGTCCTTTTCAGGTGGAACTGTAACTCAAGTGGTTTGATATTTCCAGTGGTTTAGACTAAAGTCAGGCTTGTCTATACCCAAGATCTGTCACTAACTACTTGTGGCTTCAGGCAAATTATTTGAGATCTTTATGACTGTTTCTTACTTATAAAAGTATATTGTATTAGGGCAGATGTGAAATTTTTAGCATTATTTCATAATTAAAATAAAATGAACTTTAGCTCTCCTACAAATAGTTCTCTATTCTTAATTTTTGAAAAAGGGAAGATATATACTCAGAGATCCTTTGCTTCTTTTAAGCAGGATGATAATAATTAATCAGAACTAAGTCACTTCCCAGAGTTCATGAATTAATTACAGAGAAGTGAGTTTTTGCTCCTTGTTTTCCTCAGCCCTGGAGACTTGGTGCTAGGCTCATGCTGTCTGGATGAAATGTGAGTATGTGTGAGCAATTTGCCTAAGTCTGAAAAAAAGACATGTAAGGTCATACTAAAAAGCCTTGTGTGGAGTATATGCTCCTGAGGGTGATCCAGTCCAGTCAGAAAGGTGGGTGAGAAGCAGCTCCATAGGTAGGGATGGGTCTCCCTGTCTCCCTCTCCCCTGGGCCCACTTGACCCTGGGCTTATCCCCAACCATCACTTCAGCACTGTTTGATATTCAGACTGTTTGATATTTGATTTGTGCTGCTTTCCACACTCCATTAGGGTGGGCCATGGGGCACTTTAATCAGTTAAATCTGTCACCACTCATACAAGTCAATACTCTTTCTACACTTATAAAGTACAGACACATGAGAATTATGTAGAGGAGCCATAATCAACCTTTATTTTAAGTTATGTGGTAGATACACAAGGGTTTTAGGAAGAAAACGGGGAGGGGAGTGACCTTAGGTGGCAGCAAAAGAAGAGGAGTGCTGGGGAGCCAGCTTCCTCCACACTCAGGATGCATAGAGGGGGCCACTGCAGCAGACTCCAGGAGGGCCACGTGTGACCTCTGTCTCTTTGGCTGTGCATTTATGCTGGGTACTGAGGGGCAGCTAGCAGTGGAGCAGTTCCTGCTGCAGGTAGGCACAAAGTACAGGAAAGCCATGAGGTGCTACAGTCTCAAGTGGCCGGAGCCTCACACTCCCTCAGCCCCCTGTGTGCTGTTGATACACCAGAATGCCACTTCGTTCTCTAAGCCCAAGTCTACTGCTGTGATGCATAAACTCAGCTGTGGACAGTGGTGGCAGCTTCAGAGGTAGCCAGCATCTCAGGGGCCAGGAACTGTCAGATATAGGTGAGCAACTCCTCCAGGTGAGTTTCTGCCTTGTTGTCACATCCACTTCATTTTTACTCCAGCCCTTCCTCTGGGAAACCTCTGGAGCCAAAGTGGGAGATCCAGGGCCCTTCTTACTCACTTTCTCTGGGGAGCTGGGAGTGGGATGCAGCTGGCCCCTCCTCCCCTGCAGCTCTGTAGTGGTAGGAAACCTTGAGTAGAGCAGTATGAACTCACAATGCCATTTCATGTGGGGCAGGAGCTTTTATAGGAGCTCTGGATTTCTCCTTGGCTTTGATGTCTGACCTCTTGGCATAGAGGTTTCTCTACAGAGACCCATGCATGGGACCGAAAGACGTGAGGCCTTCACTGGCCCTCAAGGGCCTAAATGCAGATTCTGCACCTCCAGTGCCATCTGGGTCCCTTCCTGATCATCCACATTTGTGACTATGTCCTCCTCCTACTCAGCCATCCCTTTCCTGCTCCCAGGAACATATGCTGTGTGTGTTCTATCTATGTGCTTTGACTTCCCCCTACATACACTGGTATACTTTTTGCTTTCACAAGTCATGGTTCAAAACCAGTTCATCATGGAATCACAAAACCTGCATCCCTGCTGGAGTCTCTGCCCAGTGTCTTTCACTTCCTCCTTCCTGTCCCTCTGAAGCCTGTGTTCTAAGAAGGCATCTGGATTGTCCCTGAGGGTATCATCAATTCCTAGGAGACTACTAGATCTTCAGGACCAGGCTGCCCCGTGAAATAATCCTCTCTGCTTCTGCCCAGCCCTTTCCACTCTTTCTCCACCAGCTAAAGGACTACAGAGGATGAAGGGGACAGTATGGGACAGAGAGGGTGGAAAGAGCTGGAGAGCCTTGATCATCACTCTTTGGACTGCCTTAAGGGCCTCCCAGATCCTTTCTGCTATTTTGATGTTCACAGATTGAAACTGAATTTTCTGAGCTAGAATTTCCTCCTTTTGTTCAAAGTGGCCAAGAAAATGGCTGGGAGATGGGAGCTCTATACCACCTTGTCAGGCAATCCCATAGGCTCTCAGCCTGGGAGTTTTCCAGAGTGTCCCAGAGCTGGCCTCCCTGCTCCCCACTTCCTGCTGCATGAGAAGGAGACCCAGATCCCCTACAGAAAATAAATAGTGTCTTCACCTGGGGTCGGGGGGTGCTAACTGCTTGGGGTCAGGGGATAGAAGGCTTGGGCTGAGCCTGAGGAGTTCTGGGTCCTGAGATTGACCAAGATTTTTCATTTTCTAAGAGCAAAGGCAAATAAAACCTTTATTTATTGTTTTGTTCCTCTAGTATACAAGCAATCCATGGTAATTGAAGAAAGTATAGAATTTACAAATGTACAAAGTGAACAGAATAAAAAACATGCCCTAAAAATTAATCCCATAACCAGTGGGTCCTCACCATTTGCATTTGGGTTATTTCTAGGTGAGCCCCCTCTCCATTATCCCATAGGAAAGAGGTAATGAACTCTTAAGGATTTGTTCATAGGGTGGGTATTTCTCTCAACAATTTGATTTTGAGGTGCAAAGGACAATTTAGGGAGAACACATGAACCTTAAAGGGTCTCCATTAATATGAATATTGAGACCTAAAGAGGGAAATACATGGTAAAGAAATTAAACTCATACGGCAGTGCCTATGGTTCAGTGGGTAGGGTGCTGGCCCCATATACCAAGGGTGGTGGGCTCAAACTCGGCCCCAGCCAAACTGCAACAAAAAAATAGCCAGGTGTTCTGGTGGGCACCTGTAGTCCCAGCTACTCAGGAGGTTGAGGCAAGAAAATCGCCTAAGCCCAGGAGTTGGAGGTTGCTGTGAGCTGTGTGACGCCACAGCATTCTATGGAGGGTGATAAAGTGAGACTCTGTCTCTACAAAAAAAAAGAAGAAAGAAAGAAATTAAACTCATATTTAGCAAGTATTCCCTAGAAGATGACCTTATACTTATATGCATGGATGGTATGTAGTACACAAGTATTTCTACAGTTCCTTAAAAGAGGAATCACGTGTTTATTATATTGTGGAGGTCTCAAATACAGGATTAATTTTAAAATGCCCTAATGCCACATGAATGTTTTGCTTTGGTTTGTAAAGGGCTTCCTGATTCAAAAAGGCTTATTTCTTCCTCCACTTAGAAGGAAGAGAAGCTGAGCTCTGTAAAACTGGCTTTGACCCACTTTCATCCTGTGTAGGTCATAAAGCTTATAGGAGTGTGGTGGGAGGGGGAGGAGCAGGTGTTGGAAGCCCCCTTTGGCCCCCAGGGGAGCCATATTTGTGGCATGGCCCAGAGGACCTGGGGTAGACCCTTGACTGACACTGGGCCCACTCTGGCCTCTATCCAGACTGGAGCTTGGGGTCTATGTTTGCTGGTCTGTGTGTTCAGGCAAGGTGTTCTAAGTGTGTGTGTACTTGGGAGTGCAATTGTGTGAGACAGGGCAACAGGTGGGGAGAGAAGCAGAGATGGGAGAGCAGTTCATGGAGAGAGGGAGAGGCAGAGAGGGAGGGAGACAGAAGGATGGAGTCAGGGACAGAGCTGGGAAGGAGTGGAGAGAGAGGATGGAAGAAAGGAGAGAGAAAAGCAGATACATACAGAGAGAAATACACACAGAGGCAGATGCACACACATGTGCCCACATGTGCATACATGCAGACTGGGGCAGGAGGAAGGGGAAGAAGGGGGGGTGGGGAAAGATGCTGTCCTGGTTCCTGACCTCTCACAGTACCTCCTGGGCTGGTTTCTCTTCCGGCCACACCTAAAATATCATGATCCATCCTTCCTCTGCACATTAGTTCCAGTTGGTCTGTTCCTGCCTGGGAGAACCTACTATAGCAAAGACATGGGAGGGATGGGGCCTGTGGCTGGATCCTTCATTAAGCTCAGGGCCTAGCCCACACCTGGCACTGCAGGGATGCAGGGAGCCACTTGCAACTGTTGCTTTCAGGGCCCAAAAGAAGCTGCCCAGGGGTGGGGGATTAGGGCATTTACAACATGTCCAGGGGATACAATTTTCCCCAGTCCTGACTTGCTTGTGCAAACAGTTTCCCAGGCTAGTAGGGAATTGTTTCATTTATTTTCTTTGTAGTTTTGAGAGAGGGAGGCAGGTGATCTGTGAAGGACTGAACTCAGAAAGACTTAGGTTTACATTCTGGCCTGTCTACTTGCTGTGTGACCCTGGTCAAGTCACTTCACCTCTCTGAGCCTCCATTTCCAACAGTGGGACTAATGACAGTGGTCTCATAAGGTTGTGGTAATGATTGTCAACAAGTGGCTGGTATTAGAAATAGTAGGTACTCAATAAATGTCACTTCCCTAATTCTCAATCCTATAGAATCCCTGTATTAATAGTAAAATTTATACGGGGTTTTAAAAAATTATTCTCTACTGAGAAGATAAGCAAATGCTTATCTGTATTTTAGTAAAGCCACAGAAACAAACTCACATCTGATATGAATTTTTCACCATTTTTATGTGCTTAAAACTACTGCAATGATAAATATAGCCAAGGAATTTCTGTCAACATGTAAAAGCTCTTCTCACAAAGAACAGGCTTTTTTGTTTCTCTCTAGATGAGGATGATGCAAGTGGTCATAATGGCCTCCATTTCCTCAGTGCTCACTGTGGGCCTGTTCCTATGTTTTATGCTTTATACAACTTCTCCTATTTACCCCTCACAGCTTTATGAGGTGAAGGTCCCACCGGATTTCTGCTGCAGACAGGACGGGGAGAAAGTTGGTTTCTTCTAAATTATTTTGGCAGGAGGAGGGAGGAGGGCTAGGGGCAGGGTATATGGGAAGGGTGAGCCTGGAGGAGGAGGAAGGGACTGTGTGGTAGCCCTCCTACTGAGCCGTGGGGTTGGAATGGAGTTGCCAAGCCAAGACAGCACAGCCAGAAGCCCCAGGACCTGGTATCAAAGGGACACAGGGCCCAGCTGCTGATCTACGACCCAGACTTTGGGGGATATTGTGGCTGTGCCCTGGCACAGAGCCCTCTAGAGTCCTGACCTCTGGGCACTGGAGACTAGAGACTGCAGAGGTGGTACTCATAGCAAGACACAGGCACAGATGGAGCAGAACACAAGAAATCGGGCCCCTGGGCCCCAGGTTCCAGAGACCCAGCACCCTGCAACATCTGAGTGAGTTAGTTAGCACATATGTGTGTTAGTCCTGAGTACGGCTAAAGGGCCTGGTCTGCCCTCCTCTCCCTGGCATGTGCAGGCCAGCTTCCACTTCCCCACTTCTCTGCCAACCTTCATCCTAGCCTTAAAACTTTCTCTCTCCAAAGTCATTGTGACACTTCATCTATTTCTCTTTTAGTCCACTAGATGCTGCTCTACACCCACCTAAGACACCTCCATTTCTCATTCCTAGAATGAGACTGGTGAGCCGATCAGCCCTCCTCTCTCCCAGGGGAGAGGATAAAGATCAGAGTGTTTGCAAAAGCCCTCTGACATTACAGTGACAATAACTCCCATAGCTTGTCTGACACTTAGCACATGCTGAGCTCATTGCACAGGTTAGCTGCTGTAATCCTCACAAGACCATGTGATGTAAGTTCACATCCTACATATGAAGAAATTGAGTCTGAGAGATGATGTGACCTGCTCAGAGCCACACAGCACATACCTGGACAGGCTGTGAGTCAACAAAGGTGTTTGTCTAAATCCAAATGTTAGAGACATATCATCCTATTGCCCATAAAAGTTGCTATTTACTGAGCTCCTACTATGTTTGGTACTGGGCGAGGCTTGAACAATACAGAGATGAGTAAGATAGACCTGCCCCGTGGGCAGTCCGTCATGTGTCCACTCCCTTGGTAACTGTAATATTTTCTTACTGATGTAATTATTTATTTTTGCCGGCATAATTTTTGATCATTTCTATATATGACAACAATTTTACAGTATTTACACAGAAAGTGTAAAAATATATTGCAGTTTTTCCTTCATCATAAAGGATAGAAACCTATTCTTGAATTCCTGGCCTTGGCCTCCTGAGCTATTGGAATTATGGGTATGAGTGACAGCACCCAGTCAGAAATCTTTTCTCTTATTCATCCCTTGAGTGTAGGCTAGATAGTCCTTACTTGATTCCTTACTATAAAATATACCTTATGTACTCCATACAATTACACCATTTTAATGTGGTTTGTTTGCTTATGAATACAGATCAAGATGGAGCATCATATTTAAATGATTAGCCTATTCAACATAAAAGCAAACAGAAACACTCAATAAACAAAATTTTCTTTTTCTTTTAGAGATTATAAGCTTTAGTGAATATTTCTTGCCAAGGCACAAATGTTCTCTTTCCTGCCACCAGACTTGTAAGAGTGAACAAAGTAATATTTTATATGCATTTAATGTGGCCAATTAGTACAGTACTTCTCTATTTTTTTCTACATACAAAATTAATGTTGTTTTCTCAATTTTCCTCATGTTGACCAACCTCCATTATAACCTAGCTATTTTCTCCAGAGATTTTACAACCTTCTGAGCCCTCACCCATGGAGTATTCCTTTCCTGAAGGCCACCTCCATCTAAATATGTTATTTAAGGTCAAGTTCATGACCCACCTCCTTCTATCTTGCTACATATTCCCAATTCTAGGAAACACTACAATCCTGCAACTCACAACAGTAAACATCTACATTTATTCAGCTGCCTGAAAAAGATTTTTCCTTCCTTTCTTTTAATACCTCATTCCCTCCCTCTTTCTCTCCTCCCTCTCTCCCTCACTCCCTGCTTGCCTTTCTTCCTTTCTTCCTTCCACACATATATATGGGACACTTTCTGGGTACCACCATCTGTGTGAGATGTATACACCATAAACATAAACCATAAACATTGACATTTTCATGTTTCGTGCCAATTAATCTTATCTACCTGTATGTTCCTATTATGTTCCAGTTACTTTATTAATTTCAAATCTTAAACCAACTCTTCAAGAGGGTGATTGGTAGCTCCTTCTCATTAAGCACATCCAGTGCTAACATCTCAGTGCTTAGTCATCTACAAGAACCATTTTATTTCACTACAGACTAGACTACATGTGTCTTCCCCAAAGAAGCTCATCTGGGAGAACAGTTTGTGACAGGAACAAACTGAATTCCATCTCCAGGTTGATCATGAATCTCACTGGAGTCCACATAAGAATCACCCTGCACATTGTTTAAGAAAAAAAAGAACATGGAGTATAGCAATTCCATATTTTTGGAAAAGAGAAAATTAAATATGTGTGTGCATACGCATGTGTATATGCACAGAAAAATTATGGACAGAATGAATACACACCAACTACTGAGAAAAGTCTTAATCATTGGGAGAAGGAAAAATGGAGGATGGGGGCAATGGCAGAGGACAATAGAATACATTTCTTTTAACTTTCTATACTTCTGTACAGTTGAATTTTTTTTTCAGTTTTTGGCCGGGGCTGGGTTTGAACCCACCACCTCTGGTATATGATGCCAGTGCCTTACTGCTTTGAGCCACAGGCACTGCCCTACAATTGAATTTTTATAATGAGTACCTATCAGCTGTTTTTCTTTGCCTTTCATATTTATCACATGAGTACATGAGTTATGTTCTCATAAAAAAGTCACGATTACCTACATGTGCTCCATTAACTTTATTTTGAAAGTCATTGGTGCTGATCATGAAAAATTCCAGCTTTCTCTCTTCTAGTACCTAATAGTTGCATCTCCCTGTCTCTTTGAAGTCAAGGGCAGCCATAAGACTTGCTTTGGCCAATGATATGGTGGCAGAAATGATGTATCACTACCAAGTGAAAGATCTATCACTACCGGTGCTCAATGTCAACCTTCTTTGCCCACAGCTAAGGGGATCTTATGCCTGGGTCCTGCCCCGGGGGCAGGTCCAGTAAGACCTGTGGATCTGCCAGTAGTTGACTGGGGAAGTTTAAAGTTAGAAATGGTAAGAGACAAAGAGACAGGACACACAGAATATAATTTTCAAAAGTGGGAGCTCAGGGGCCCAGCACCCATTTGTGGGGTTCAGTGAGTGGCCCCAAGTGTCAGGTCCACTCAGCTTTTTGCTATTTGCTCCATAGCCCAGAGGGTAAGGTGAGGAAGGGAAGAAAGATGCCAGCAGTTTCTCTGAACAAGCATATCAGCTCCTGTTGTTTCTATAATCATTAACTTTAAGGTTCTGAGCCGTCTTGAGAAATCCAGAACCTGAGCCTTGTTTGGGGGTAGTCTCCTATATGCATTCACACACAGAGATTCCTAGGGGAGTATTTATCCCTGCTAGTTCATTGTGGAGTAAAATGCCAGTGGTGTAAATCTCCTCTGAAGAATCAGTGGGAAAGGGGAATTTTCCTCTCATCACCACCATAGAGGGTCTTCCTCTGTGATAAGCGATGTAAGACCTCCTACCCATATTTCAGGGCTGGAGCTGTTCCCTTGATCTCTGCCCCAGGCAAATACAAATCTCCGCCATGGGTATTTGCATTGACTGTTAACTGGGCAGGAGATGACCTAGTTAATGTTTCTTGCTAGGCCTTGCACACAGCTTCCTCTGCAGCCATTATTCCTTCAGAGTATTCACAGACCCATTTCTGTGTTCAGCCTCCCCTATAGGCCAGGCTTCCAGGAAACTGCTCAGGTAAGAAATTTAGCAGCAGCTGAGTAAAAAGTAAACTAGCTAACTTTTCTTTGTTCTACCTTGCTCAGCTTATTTCTACATCCCTCCCTTTTTCTGGGGGTGCTTTCTCTTGCCAAGAATGGGGTCTTCAGTCCCCATTCTACCTGAAATTATGGAAGCACTTATGAGGATTAAAATCTCAGGCAGTGGAGGCATGGAGTGATTAGCAGAGTACCAGGCACCAGCCAATCCATGCTACGAAGCAGAATGAACAAGAAATAAATATTTGAGTGTTAAGCCACTGAGTCCAGAGGATATTTGTTGCTGCTGCACCATGGCCTAATTTTACGAACTGGCAAAATTTACCACTTTTTTTTTTTTAAGAGTGGAGACAAAACATTTTAGGATAGTGGTTCTCAATTCTTATTTCATGTCACATCCCTTGGGGGTATTTCCAAGAACAAATATTCTAAGCCTCATCCCTAAAGATTCCATTCAATTGATCTGGAGTAAAACCAAAACATTGGTAGCTGGTAAAGAAAAAGATTGCTTGCTTCTAGCTTGGACAATCTAGTAGAGACTTCATGGAAGAGATGGTATTCTGACCCTAGTCTTGAAAATTTAAACCTCTGCCTTCTCTGGCATTTTAACAGAATCACCTAGAGAGCTTGGCTTCTTCCATTTCAGCTGAGATATTCCTTTTCATTTATTCCTGGTAGAACCCAATTTTGTTTGGATCTGCCCTAGAAAATGAAGCATGTTTGATAAACCAAATAATTTCTCTTCAACAGACACTCCCCCAGACTCCCATGCAACTAGGGGAGCCATGTGACACTGTTCAGCCAGTGAGGCATAAAGTGAGGACTGCTAGAGGTTTCTGGCTGGGATTTACCTACCTACTGAAAGGAGAGAGGTCTCAGGTGAGCTCTCTTATCATCTCACCACTGCTTCCTCAACCTCTGTTTTCTACCTTGTGAAAGGGGTTGTGTGAAGCTGTGAGATTTGGTGCTGCTATAGCCAGCTCACAAGCATGCAATGAAGGGCTGGTAAGTGGTAACAGGATTATAGAAACACCCAGTATCACAGAGCCCTGAGGGAATCCTAAAATCCCACCTTTTAAGGAGGTAACTGTGCTTAAAGTTTGAACCACTGTTAGGTTTTCTACTAAATGTGGAAAAGTGGGGGATGCCAAGAGTATCCAAATTAATGCACAGACTGGTTTCAAATCTGGAGCCCAAGTAGGTGTCACTTTTAAATGCTCCCCCAGGTCGCAATAAAAGACTACTTTAAATGCTACTATTGGAGTCATTTGGAAATATTAGGAAACTAGGAAACATGATGTGAGCAAAGGCTTAGTGAAATGCAGACTTATAAACTGGTATTGAAAGGACCAGATGGAGGATTCTAAGTCTGTTGAATGAATGTCCAGAGTTTTTTCCTGGAGACTAAAACCATAAAAAATCTAATTAAAACAGCTTATTCTGGCTTGAGAGGTAAGAGCAATATATCTTAATATTCCAGGCACACTCAGGCACAACTACTGCCAAGACCTTTCAGAGGTCAGCAATGGCACTGGGACTAAGCTAGCCTCAGTGCTTGTTAGAATTCAGATTCTTGAGCCTCCCTCTCCTAAAATAGTAGTTGGATTCAGTAGCTCTGGGATGGGGACTAAGAATCTTCATTTTTTGTTTTTGAGACAGAGTCTCACTCTGTCATGCAGGTTACACTGCCATGATATCATCATAGCTCACAGTAACCTCAAAATCTTGGGATCAAGCTTTCTTCCTGCCTCAGCCTCCCATCTAGGATTACAGGTGTGAACCACCATGCCTAGCCCAGGAATCTGTATTTTTATTAAGGAATTCATTCTGATGTGAATGATCTGTGGACTTCACCATGAGAACCACTGCTGTGTTTTCCAAACTTCATATTTTGAAGGAAGTTTAGGTAGAGAGAGAGAGAGAATGTGTATAATCTCTAAAAACACTTGTGATCTGTTGAATTTAATTGGACCACAGCTAGTGTTGATTGCATATTTTTTTAATGTGGCTTTTCAGTACTCCCTCCCCTAGCATAGACTTTCTGTCTGAAAATCAGCTTTGAGTCCAATCTTGGCTATCAATTTTAAAGCTTATTTAAAGGCACATGACAGCCAGAGCTGCATGTTCCTCAGCTTAATGACTCTACACATAGACTTATGAGTTTAGGTGCAGCATGTTGAAAACAGAATTTCCATCATGATTGGGTGGTGTTTCAGAATCCGTGAGTCACTTACTCTCAAAGTCAGCTTGGGTAGATTATGTCACTATACCACTCCAGCAGAAGATTCTCTGCTGTCCTGAGTAGTCATTAAGGTTGTTAGAATCCTTGATGGGTCTTTGTTTATAATTTGGAAGAAGACAACACTTTTCCCAGGCAGAAAAGCCTTCCCTGGTTTCATGAGCACTACAAGGACTGGAGAGTAGAGGGAGAAGTTACCAGAAAACAAAACATGGTTATGATACCAAAAGGAGAAATGAACTCACTCAGTGAACTGAGTGTGTTCACTGCCACTGGAAACAAAAATCTCAATGTGTTGACTTTCTTCTATATGATCCACTTACCCTCTCAGCCAGGAATCCCTTATGCAGTGCACAACCTATACACATGACAACCATGTAGGGGTGGGTTAACATAAGTTTTGGTCAGAATTGAAGAGTTGAAAGAGCTCCAAACATCAAATTGGTGGCAATGAATGTTGGTGGGAAAATAAAAACAGATTAAAGACTCTCTTAAATAAGCCAGATGTTGCAGGCCTCTTTCGTGAAGTGTGACCATAAGGAAAGACACCTGTGATGGAATTTAACACTGACTGGCCACATCAGTTTTTTCCAAAGTCTACGGACAGTGGATCATAGTCACCTGGTCCATCAGAGAATGTCAGCACATGAAGTCTCATGAAGAACTGTCTCACTTCCCTTCCCTATTTTAATAATTCAGATGCTGATGACACACAGCAGCTCCATGGATGAACAAATGATCATGGGAGAGCTTTGCTTTGGATCTCACAGGCTGTGGAATCTGTTAACAGGATAGTACCATGTTAAAAGTGTGGCTTCTGAAGTAA
The DNA here is from genome assembly GCA_963574575.1 of Galagoides demidoff. Lineage (NCBI taxonomy): Eukaryota > Metazoa > Chordata > Mammalia > Primates > Galagidae > Galagoides > Galagoides demidoff. Next base: position 5,843 of record CAUYQV010056912.1, on the reverse strand, counting down.
AATCCCAACTCTACAACCAACTAACTCCTTGATTGGTTTAATCTCTCTATCATGGAAAAAATGTAGGGGAACCCCAGGATCTCCACCTCTTCTTACCCTCCCCATGACTATGGGTGGATCCTGAGTCTCATATCTGGCTTCTAAACAACAAATATGACGAAGATGATGGAGTGATGTCACTTCTATGGTAATGTTACATAAGATCATAACATTCATCTTTCTTGAAGACTCTGTTGCTGGCTGAGAAGCAGCAAGTGGCTATGTTGGGAAGGGCCACATGTCAAGGAACTGAGGATCTCTGGCTAGTAGGCAACAAGCAATTGAGGTCTTAAGTTCTACAGCCCACTGAAAGAGGGCCACTGCAACAACCAGATGAGCTTGGAAACAGATCCTTCTCCACTTAAGTCTTAGATGAGCCTGTAGCTTTGTTTGGAAGACCCTAAGCATAGGAGCTAATTAACCTGTGTGCAGACCCCTGACAACAGAAACTGTGAGGCAATAAGTGTGAGCTTATTTCAAGCCACTAAGTATGTGGTAATTTGTTATGTAGCAATAAAGAATTCATACACCCTCTCAGGAAGGATGGAAAAATAGTCACATGGTTGATAGTAAGGTCTGCAATATGACGTCAAGTATCCCTCTAAATGTGAGTTAAAACAGGACGTTATAGGGATGTGCCTGGTACACAATAGGCACTCAATAAATTTCACTGCTCTTCCTCCTTTCATAAGGTTTCAACTTCAGGATGCCACACATATGGGAAGTGTTCAAACATAACCCAGTGCTGAGGTTACCCCACAAAAATGCCAGCAGAAGTTAAAAAGCCAGTCTTCTTTTGTGGAAGATCATATCTTTTTTATATCACACAAGAGGCTATGTACAAGGCAAAAACTGTTTCATAATATTACTATGTAAACCAGCTGGGATTTTTCTTCACAAAAAAGTGGATTTTGATTTATATGTCCATAAATGCCTCTAAAAACTTCATCATTTGAAAGTTCATCAGTCTCAGCTGGAACTGCAAATTTGGTCCTAGAGGAACTTCCCAGGGAAATACAGCCATTGTTTACCGGTCCCACACATGCTGATTGGGGCAAGGAAAAGAGTGGGCAGCAGTAGAAATTGGGTCACCTCCTAGGGCTTTGGAGTGTCAGGTTGAGGACTAGATTCCCTCAAAGAGTCTGAGACTGCCCGGTGCTTTGGGCACCTACATGAAGGTGAGGCATGCCTGAGGCCTATAAGAAGGGACAGCTTGAGAATAGGGGCTCGAAAGGGGTCAGGTTATGAATAGCTTTAGATGTCAGGACAAAAGGTATGGCATATCAAATTTGAATCTTGGAAACAGTATTCCAGCTACAATGTGGAACATGTTGCAGAGACAAGACTGGGAGTCAAGAAGACCAGGTAAGAGGCTGTTTCAGTCCTGGTAGGGGTCAAAACAGCAGCCCAGATGTCTGAAGGTGGTGATGAGGATGAAGAGCGGGGACTGGTGTGAGAGCTCTTGGAGAATTTGTTGTGGCAAGCCTCGTGATTGACAAGACTGAGCAGAGAGGGCAGCAAGGATGACTCTGGTTTCTGGCTTCAGTAAGGGAAAAAATTGTGGCAACATACAAAAATGAATTGTGAAAGAGAAACAACACACTCAATGACCAACAAGAATTCTCAGAATAGTCCCAGAGGAGGTTTTCACTAAAGAGATAAAAGAAGTCTCAAGTGAGGGGAGCACAGCCTCTGGCTAGGAGAAAATTGTCCCAAATCAGATACTTTATACATTGCACCGTACAAAATCCCTGCTACAGACACTTCTTAGAATATCCCCTCAGGGAACATTATGACCCAGCTACAAATGAGTCACACCATTCCCTTAAACCTAATATGGTTCTGTTTGTACAAACCAGGATAAAATTGTATATGGAAACAACACACTGTACCCCATGAAAGTATTAATGTACACAACTATGGTTGAATAAAAAGAAAAAAAAACCCAGGATGACTTTGACTGTTCTGACATAAAGGATTAAATTGACTTGGTTGAAACATTTCTACTGGATAAGGAGGTATCTGTCTGACCAGTAAAAGTGACAAATGTGCGCTATGTGTTTGGGGGTTTGTCAATTCCATTTTCACTTTCCTTCCTTAATTGAATTCTATATCAAGTCTCAAAAGACTCCAGTCATCCTGCCCTTCAATCCATCCAACCAATTATTCCATATTCTAAACTCATAGGGTCATTGTCAGGATTAAGTGCTGTAATAAAAAATGTAAAACACTTAACACAGTTTTTGTTACAAAGGAGGAGCGCACATTTTCCCATTATCAGCATGACTGCCATTATTATCATCATTGTTATTAATATAGCATGAATCTGCTCATAGCATTCCCCTGCTCAACAGCCTTCCATGGCTCTCCATTACCCATAGGATAGAGTCCAAAATTCTTAGCCTGGCCTTCATTACATGACACCTTCAAACCAGTACCCCTTTCATTTATTCAGTTGTCTAACACGTGTCCTGCATTTCAGCCATGCAGTAATAAAGTAGGTAACTACACCGTTTTGCCAAACACCCAGGGAAGAAATTAAGCTTTCTCTTTCCCATAGAACTTATGCTCTGTTTGTAGATTAAGACACTCCCAGTCAGAGTCCAGAAAAGGTCACATGCAACTTTTTAATTAACTAGACATTTGATTCCTGACCAAGGGTGGACCCTGATGGTCATGAGAGAAGCCTGTGGAATATCTCCTTGCCCAGACCTAATGCAGAGCATTATACTGAGAATTTTGTGTAATTAATCACTGTTCAGTTTGTGAACCAGGCATTGTTCTAGGCATTTGCATATATTATCTCATTTACTCAATCTCAACTCTATATGATGCATATTTTTAATTCCCATTTTATAGAAGAGGAGTCTGAGGTTCAAGGGGATTAAATAATTTGCCTAAAGTTACATAAATAAATGGCAATACTAATCCAAGTCCAGATATTTTTAACTGCAAATCTTATAATATTTTCAAGACCATGAAGGAGGTTTCAGGTTTGGACTGTCCCTGAAACTCACAAGACATGATAACCTTAGATGGCATGAGGTTTGCTTTGTTTTAAGAAGGATACAGAATAAGAAATAGAGCAGCATGTTGGCACAGGAGCATACTGAAGGCCTTGGACTCACTGACCCACTGGCCAATGTCCCAGTTACCACTTTGGGCCTCAGGGATGAGAGCTGGTGTGGCTGTAGATCATATCAGCACAGGGACACTTCAGGGTTTGGGGCCCTTCAGCCTGAATATTTTGCTAGTGATATAGTGACATAGTATCTGGAGGGGTGCATGTCATGCTCCCATTCTTCAGTGAAGTGGAAGCCCGTAAGTACATCACCTGTAATTATATCTGACAAATAAAAACCCCAAAGCCAAATACAGTGTTTTCGGGAACATTCTTGTATCAGTGATCAGCAGATAGCCACCCCAGCAAGACCATTTATCTCTAACAAATACATTCTCTCTCCAGTCCAACATCCCTCAAGCATTCCTGAGGCTTAAAGAAAGATTTATAGTCATCTTGTTATGCCAATCCCCTTTCTTCTAATGACAAGATGGCAATGATAATAATAACAACTGATACTGAAAACTCGCTGTGTGCCAACCTCATGCTAAGCTTTATATCACCATCATTTCAGTGAGTCTCCGCAGTCGAATCAAATAAGTTTAATGATTAGCATTCCCATTTTACAGGTGAAGAAACTGAAGCTTATACGGAGAGGTTCAGTAACTTCCCCAAAGTCATACTGCTAGAAAGTGAAAGTGCCACTTGGCTCCTTCCTGTATTTGACTCCCACACTGGTGTTTTTAACCAGTCTACCAAATTGGTTAATGAATTCATCTCTAACAGTTAAATTGGTTATGTACATGAGTCCCAAATCATATGATAAACCAATTCAGTTGTGGTAACAAAAGTTACATAACCAGTAGATTGTCTAATTTAATCAGTTACTTAACTAAATTGACAAATCATTTCATGCAAAATAATTAAGCTAGCAGTTGTGTACACCATGGATTAATTACAATACTTAATGGCCTTGTTCAATTTTATCACTTAGAAGTTGTATTTAGGAAAGCGTTCTATAAAGAACTAAAATAGAATTTTCCAAATGCCACACTATGATCAGCAATTAGGAAAAATGGATTAAGCCATCATTTCACCTCAAGAATCATACAGCTTCAAACAGGATCCTACACATTGTAAATTTCCTAAAGGGTTCAGAGGTGTGAGGATTCCCCAAATCCTGTCTCCTTGAGCCTGTTTGGGTAGGAACACTGGTTCCCAACACACAGAAAGAAAAATTGCCACATTCTTCTCATCTCCACACTTTGCCTGGTTTCCTTCCTCCCAGAATCAGAGCATTTCTTTTTGCCCTATTAGTGTGCCTGAAACCAGCTCCCAGCTTCCCAGAGTCCCATCTGCAGGGCAGCACACACCCAAGAATAGTACAATTACCCAGGGAACCAGGAACATGGACTTTACTTTGCATTATGCAGGTCCAGCCTAGCCACTGCTGGACATGTCAGCTCCAATAAATGATTTACAAAGGATACTAGGATACTAGAACACAAGAAATGCAAGTACACACATGCACACACACACATCCCTATAAATGTTACTGGGTTTCATTTTTCAAGATGCCTTTGAATAGATCTCATAAACATAAAAAAATGTTTAAAATGGTAAACAATGCACTTTAATATCTTCTGAATAATTTGTGTTGTCAGGAGTGACCATTGCTATATTTTCTCAGTTTTGTCCTCTCTGTTGCTGCTGACCATTCTGAAAGAAATGAGCTTCCAATTGTAGTAATAGCTTTTTCATCTTCCCTCTAAATCGCGTGGTGTTATCTATTTGTGAAATAAATAACTGCTACCTTTCATGTCTTCTAAACTTTTCTTGTGCCTGGAGAGATTAGAGAAATCAAATCTCTCCAAGGAGCTCTTCAAATTCCTAAGTTGCAGGAGAACTCAGCAAAGCTGGCTCTGTGTGAAGTCCAGAGGGAATTAGGTCAGTCTGGACATCTTTTTACCACAGGGGGATTTCTATAGGGACTCAGTAGAATGTCTTCCATTTGTGTGGTAAAGTATCACTGGGTTCAGAATCTTTTCCACTAATTTACTGTGAGTTTTTTTAGCCCACCTGTCTCTGGAAGAAGCCACATAAACTGGCAATTCAAAATACATGGTAAAAAAGAGATATGAATTAAAATCTCAGCACTTCTACTTATTAGCTGTGTTATCTTAAACAAGTTGCTTTGCCTCTCTGAGGCTCAGTTTCCTCTGTTATAAGATAGGGGTAATAATTATACCTACTTCATCTGATAGTTGTGAGCATGTACTGAGTAAATTACTATTGTGATTAATATTGCCAACAGTGCCTGGCGTGTGATAAGCACTGTGTGCTTTGCCTTTTTATTCTTATAATTTGAGAGTGAATAGAAAGGACATGGTACATCATAAGCACTCAATACATGACAGCATCTTTATTACTGTTATGATTATGTGCCTACTTTAATAGAACAGCATTGTGCATTTCTTAAAAAAAAGAAAAAGATATCAGTGAAAAGGGAAAACCAAACTGACCTTCAATGATATTTTTAACATACAGTAAATCACTTTACATATTTTCTTTAACTCTGATTATTATTTAATAATAATAATTTTTTTTTTTTTTTTTGAGATGGAGCCTCAAGCTATCCCCCTGGGTAGCGTGCCATGGCATCACAGCTCATAGCAACCTCCAACTCCTGGGCTCAAGCGAGTCTCCTGCCTCTGCCTCCCAAGTAGCTGGGACCACAGGCGCC
>CAUYQV010056911.1:0-23284 GCA_963574575.1 Galagoides demidoff | reverse complement strand
AAAAAAAAAAAAAAAAAGTTAACACACATAAAGGGGACAGAGTGCTTAAAAATGGCAGCTCCTGTTATCAGAACACAAGCTTGCAGATAAGCCAGACCTTTGCCAGCCTGCCCCAATCCACTGACCCCAGGAATACCCCGTAGCTGAGCTTTCCTCTCTGGCCATGCCCACCTCTTCTTACTGCTCATTCCATCCCCGACAGCTGAAATGTTGATTTCTTTTCTTTCAGACCTTACGGCCAAATATCTCTGGTTGTGGGAGATGGGCTGAGGGAGGGGAGGTGACTCACAGGTTTGCACTTTTCGCTCACAGTGTCACAGAGATACACTTCACAGTGCAGGTAGACCAGGTCATAGTTTCCAGTAAACCGGAACATCTGGACGGAAAATCGGCTCTGCGGGGACTCCCCATTCTCCACCACTTGGATAGTTGAGTCCTCAGTTTGTGGACAGCTGGGAGGATTACATCATATAATGTGGCTGGCTACACAAAGACTCTGCAGCCAGACTTCTTGGGTTCAAATATCGCCACACAACCTATTAACTGTGACTTTGGGCAACTTACTTAATCTCTCGGTGCCTCAAATTTTCCCATCTGTACACAGAGGATAATAATTGTAGCCCACACTACATTGATGAATTTTTCAAAGTGCTTAGAACGGTATGTGGCACAATGTTGATGCTATGTATACTTGATGCTAAAGCAAAAATGTTATCACCACTGAGTTCAACCCACCCAAAAGTCAGCAGTTTCTGATTTCCTAGGAAATGGTATTCAAGAACCATTAGCTACTATGTGTTATCTATGCATCTGGTGTAATTATAACAATGGAATCCTCTGCGTACTGAGGGCCACCTACGCATGTGGAGTGTATTCACCCATTTGTGCACATCAACAATTGCACAAACACACTTACAAAGAGAAATTCAAAATCGTACATGCAGAGACCCACATGTGTGCTGGGCTGGGCCAGGATACAGGGCATTTGGGGTGCCAAACTTGGCACCCTCTCTTCTGTTGTACACTATTTGCTCAAAGTTCATTTAGAAGAGAGGTTGAAAGCCGACTACTATTGCGTTGGGGTTTCGCAAGAGACACACAGCGTCGCCACAGGTGTAGTCTCGCATCTGGAATTATTATAGTGAAAGAGACAGACTACCTGCTGATGGCAAGTAGCAAAGCTTTATTGTTCAAGACCACATTTTATAGTTGGCTGGTCATGTACACACTATTAACTAACAAGTAAAGTATACATACTACTAATATTTTTAAAAGTTAGTTCAATCTTCAAAGAGACACAAAGTTTAAAAACTCAAGGCAGCTGCAAAAGGGAGCACATCTAGAGACTTGAGATTACCAAGAGGGGAGTAAAACCTGGAAGTTATACTGTGCACTCATTGTGTTACAGAAAGCAGATTTATGGTTTCTGCTTCAAGGCAACCTGGAGGCCTTCAATACCATGGCTTATCAACCCCTAGGCTGTGTCTCTGCAGAAAGGTTTTTAACTCCTTCTTTGCGGGCTTAACAGCCACATGGCCAGAGTCACTGGAGATGGGTTTTTATGCCCTAATCCCCAGGCCCTGTTCCATGCTGATCAGGGATACCAGGTTATTGACAGAGTTGCCTTCCACAGAAGTCTGTCCACCTGCCTCTGGAGCTTAGAGTGAGAACACAGTTTGTGAGGGAGCACACAGTTGTGGGGTTCTACCCCACAGACTACGAGAACTGAGAAGGAGCTTCTGGGGGTGGCTTTCACTCTCAGCTCTGTCTGAAAATTTAGATCAACCGTAAAAGTGCAATCCCCAGTTGGCAAGATAAAAAGCCTTGTAGTTAAGTGGACCTATCACCTGAAAGGCAGACAGCATGGCCTGTGGTGCCCCACACACTCAATCCAAGCCAGGCATCCAAGGGTCCCCTCCAAGGTATTGTCTCTGTCTCCTTGTCTTTTCATGTCTTGGGATGTTTTGGCATCTCTCCTAGACTAGTGGTTTCAACATAGCTCCCCTACACACCCCCATACAGAAACACACAGACACACCCCACATTGCTTCCTGCTTCTTTCTCAAAACTTTCCAAGTTTTCCACAATGTGCCTGCTATACTTTTACACTCAGGAAAACCGAGCTTGAAAGTCCCAGAGCAATAGGTACAATTTACCCCTAAGCTTGAACGTCCCAGAGCAATAGGTACAATTTACCCCAATTCACATCTGAGAAAATGAATATCCAGAGAAATGAACTGATCTGTGCCTCAGTACTAAGAAATGGCAAAGTCAAGATTGGAACTCAAATCTCTGTGATGTCTGAATACCAATATTTCCCCAATTTTAGTTCTTTTATTCCTTATCAAGATACCACCTTTATAAATGGTTTCCTGTGTATCTCAACATGTGTATTAATGTTTACCTCCTATTTGTCTTTAAATCCACTTGCATTTTTTACTGAAATACACTGATTCTTTAGGAGAATCTTTAGATCGTGACCACAAAAAGCAAACCATGTCACTTGCCATAAGTAGGATAGAACCATGTGAATGAGTACGTGGTTAACAAAAGAGTCCTATTGCATTTTAGTTAGATATTTAATTGCAAAAGGTTAAAAAATAACTCTGCCTTTCTGTTTATTACAAAGGGAGATTGCAAATAACAGAGAGGTTAATAGATTACCAGTCAACTGGGAAGTTCCGCTTGATGAAACGGGGGAAATTCTAAGAGAATTGAAATGAGAAGAGACTACAGTTTCTCAGGGATCCTATCTCTGAGCATAAGAGATAAGAGATAAGAGATAGCAAATGCCTCTCTTCTCTCCCCCCCAAAAGCCTCTTTATCATTAATGTATGACAAATTTCATTTTCATTTATCTATGGGTCTTCTCTCATTAGAATATAAGGTGTTTGAGGGCAGAGGCTTTTGTCTTTTCTGTTCACTGTGGTATTCACAAAGCCTGGCAGAATATCTGTCCAACTTGTGAATGAAAACGTGAACTACTTTCTCATGGTGAGGTTCACAGTCATCAAATCCTCTTGGATAAAAAGCACAACACCTGAGTTCTCTCAGTTTCAACTGGCCCTTGGCTAACAGAGTTCATGCTTCACTCCTCCAAGCCAGGGGCCAGGCTGCTTACTCGCCTGGGTGTGCCTTTCAATCAGGTTTCTCATTGTTTTGTAAGTCATAGACCACCCCTGCCTACACCCTCTGGGAAAGCGTGTGCCTCTCACTTCAAAAATACTGGTTTTAGGCTGGGCACAGTGGCTCATGCCTGTAATCCTAGCACTCTGGGAGGCCAAGGTAGGAGGATTGTTTGAGATCAGGAATTTGAGACTAGCCTAAGCAAAGCAAGACCCCATCTCTACTAAAAAAAAAAAAAAAAAGAGAGAGAGAATAATTAGCCAGGTGTCATGGTGGGTGCCTGTTGTCCCAGCTACTTGGGAGGCTAAGGCAAGAGGATCACATGAGCCTAAGAGTTTGAAGTTGCTGTGAGCTAGGTTAGCCTCATGGCACGCTAGCCTGGGTAATGGAGTAGGACTCTGTCTCAAAAAATAATAATAATACTAATCACCAATAATAATGTTTTTAAGTATATAAAATAAAATATTTAAAAGATTACAAAGGAAACCAAATAAACTGAAGCATAGTTCTCAAATATTAAAATATTTGATAGTTACCCTTCAATTACAAAAAAAAGGAAAAAAAATATTTGATATGCAAGTATGCATTATATATTTGCAAATGCATTAAATAACACGGTCCAGTGAAAATTCTAGTACAATAGTAACTAAAAAATATGAGCACAAATGGTTTCACATGTCCTGCTGATATCTCTGTGGTTTGTTGCCTATATTCACAATGGATGGGAATGTTAAGTTCCAGCCAGAGAGCAATGAAAATAAAGATGCAATTTCCCCATCCAAGTCCAAAGACTTCCCCCCTGCATTTTACCCCATTGGGCCCCCATGTAGGAACCTTGCTTACCTGTCCTGGATGATAAAGTACTTCAGGGGGTCTGTGGCATTGCTACTGGGTGTGGCATAGCAGTTGGTCATGAGCAGTGCAAACCTTGACAGGTCACCCCCATCCAAGATGGTGCCCACGTAGAGAAAGGCCTCGGTGGACAGTGTCACAGAGGAGCCTTGGTAGGGCTGTGTATAGGCAGGGCTCTGGAACAGCGCCATCCGCACGATGAACATGCCTGTCCCACCCATGCTGATGTTCAGGGCACTGCAGGAGGCATAAGACAGTAAGAGGACCAGTAAATCTTTCTGACCAGGCCAGTAAGAGAACATCTGCAGATGGGCCACTCTTTCTGGTCTGCATTCCTGGGGAGTCCCTTGCAGTTATTTACAATTTTTTTTTTTTTGATAGGGTTGGGTTTGAACCTGCCACCTCTGGCATATGGGGCCAGTGCCCTACTCCTTTGAGCCACAGGCACTGCCCAGCAGTTATTTACATTTTTATCTGGCAGTAGGACTGAAACCCACCAGCCATTGCTTTCCAAACTGCAAAGAGCACCCAGAGGTATCAAAATGCAGGTTCTGATGAGTAGGTTTCGGGTGGGGCTCGGGTTCTGTGTTTATGACAAGCTCCTAGATGATAATGATTCTGCTGACGGCTGGGTTACATCCTGAGTAACATGTTCAGGCCCTCACTTGTGGTTCTTTCTGCATGTACCCCTGGAGTCTTCAAAATAGAATAAATTCTGGAGAGAATCACCTAGATCCCTTCTTTGGTCTCAGTCTAGAACAGGCTTAAAGGGATGAGCTATTATGAGTCCCACAGAGCTGAGTCCTGGCTCCATTGTGAGGTACTGACACCCACCCCAGAAGATGGAGTTTTACAAATGGCTTATTCTTTAACCACATTGAGAAGTCTACACACTGACGTAGACTTCACTGGACGTCCCTCAAAGGACATTGTAAGACTCATGCCATGTATAATAAGATACATAAGAAACACTCAGCAATGTGGAAGCCCATTTATAGGTGAGAACCAGGTTATCAGTTTGGACTGGGGTGAGATTTCCAAAACAGAGAGAGAGGGATTTGAACATACACATGTTGCTCCCTAGAACCTCCCAGGCCTATGAGTGCTCCAGGGAACTGCTTCGCCAGGTGATACTCCAGCCGAAGGCCTGCAGCCTCCTTTCTCTAAGTCAGCCATACACTCTCACCAGTGCCTGGTGCTCTTCCCTAAGTTTGGCTGCCCCAGAGGTTTTTGCCTGTGATTCAAGCTTCAAAGAGAAGGTCATGGTGGGGTGGTGGCTCTGGGCCTGATTGAACTCTAAATTCACCACTTAAGAGACTTTATAACTTTGGGCAAATTACTCAAACTTCTGAGCTTCAATTTACACATCAGTATAAAAGAAATAATAATGATAATATCTACCATCTCCTAGGACTTCCGTAAGATTTCATCAACTTGTTCCATATAGAGCATTTGAGGCAATGCCTGCTGTAGCATAAGTACTCAATAAATTCTTGTTCTTATTACAACTATTAGCTTTTCCAGCATCAGCATTATTGGCCCATGATTCATCCTATTTAAAGATTTTCAATTTTATTTCGCAACAGTATCCTTTTCATAAAAATAATAAGACCTCATGTGACACCCACTAATATGGGTGGAACTTCTCTGGTTCATCCCGCAGGTATTCTGCCAAGGACCCTCACTCCCCCACCAACACACTTCCAAAGAGTGCAATGTGCAAAGCCCTCTTTAATCAAATCCCTTCAATCTATAGAGAAGGAAGGAAAGTGAGGTCCAAAAATGGAATATAACTTGCTCACGGTCCCCACAGCAAGGTTGGACTCAGACCCCTCCTTTTTTCTGGTCCAACCACCCTGCCCCTCTGAGAAGCTGAGGTCTCTAATATTTGATTCACTTCTGCAGAGCATTGCTGTACTCTAAGTAAGGCAGTAAAGTATTGCTAAATCCATTTCCCAGATGAGAATATTAACACTCAGGGAGGAGCTACCAACTTCCTCCAGCTGCCTGGTGTGTGGATTGGAATCTGGACTCTAGGGTTCCTAGTTGGGCTCTTCCTGTGGGCAACCCTGGCTCACAGACTCCAGTCCTACTTCTCCATGGGTGGCAGTTGACAGGGAAACTGAAGGCCCCATGGTTAACAGGTTGAGGAGTGGACCTGACCCAGAGCCCTGGAGACCCTGTCTGGGCGCACCTGACCATGGGCTGCAGGGAGGTCATCAAGCTGACTTTCATGTCCAGAGGGTAGGAGCAGGCAAAGTTGATTTTGATGTTGCGGTCACGGATGATCATCTCATCTGCCAGGTAGAGGGTGTTGCTGTAGGTGGCGTGGGTCTCATTCCTCTGTGTTGACAGGGTGGGGGATAGAAGAAAGGGGCGTGCGGATCTGAGGAGTACTTCAAAGCCACAGCCATTTGTCTCTGGCCACCTGTGAGCTGCCCTCCTAGTCTCTGTGATAAAAAGTTACATGTATATGGGGCATGTGCCGGGCCCTGACCTGAATGCTCCTCCGTCATTGCATTGGTCTCTTCAATGACCCTAAGAGGCAGGCTGCCACCTCCCTGCTTCCTGGATAAGGAGATGGAGGTTCACAGTAACTGAGTTACTGAGTGATTGCCCACAGTATGTGGGATTTGACAAGCCTGGGCTCTTTCCATGACTCTACATTTCCTAAAAAACACATCCAAGTGATCTGATCATTAATGGAATTCAAATGCCATCCTAGACAAACAGCAATTAATCAATGTATTTCTTCCTTTCTTTTGCTTTCTTTCCATTCTCTTTTTTGGGGATGAGAGAGGTGGGAAAAACAATGTAGCACTCACTCGACATTTCCGTCTGGGTTCCGTGGGAGAAGGTCTCTCTAGGTGAGGACCTGGTTCTCGGAAAGTCAGTGATATAGTCCCTGTGTCCCAGGATTACTGGAGACAGACATGCTTCTGAACTCAAAGCTCCTATGTGATACCTACTGGCTGGGACAACCACGGCCCTACTTTCCCATCTGTGAAATGGGGAACTATCATTTATTAATCACCCTCTTTTCTCTGAGGCTAACATTTATCGAGAGCTTATTCTGTGCTATTGTTCCAACTATTTTTAACACATTAACACACTCAATCCTCTCAACATCCTTATGAAGTAGGTACTATTATTTCTTCACTTCACAGTTGGGGAAACTGAGGTACAGTCAGGCTAAATAACTCACCCAAGCTCACACATCTAGCAAGTGACAGAGCTGGGGCTTCAACCAAGCAGTGCTTTGACTCTGTCCCCCGCTGGCCAGGACATACCGTCATCACTGTCCCACAGGGGCCAGCACGGGCTGGGGTCACCACAGACACCCAGTCCCGGTTGCCTCTCTCGTTGAAGCCTGCACACCGGTTGTCACGCAGGTACAGGAAGACCTTCTCGAAGCCTAGACTCTTTAGCTGGCACTTGCTCAGGGACACCTTTATATCGTTGGCCTCACACTCCAGCCTGCGCTCCAAGAGGGAGATATCTGAAAAGGCCAGGGAGAGCAGGATTGGAGGTCAGCAGCTCAGAGGCCCATCATGTCCCCACGGGTCAAAACAAGCTGGCTACGGTGGCCGCCACAAGGGAGTGCTCACAGTAGCCTTGGGCTGAACACAGTCCCCTCCCAGGGTGATGGTGACACAAGAGCAGATCCCTAGCATCACTGTGTGTACCCAGCAGTTAACCATCCAGCCTCATGTTCTCCCAAGGGCACCTGTATACAGAATGTAGGAGGCTTGGCATCTCCCACTGTCTTAGCATTAAATAACATTGAATCTCAGTTAAAAAAAAGAAAAGTTAACTGCAATTTCTGTCTATCCTTCCTACATTGAGGAGAATTGAAGCTTGCTGCTAATGTCTGTTAATGTCTTTAATGCCTTGCTCATCTACCTCTTGGACAGAGAGCAGCCCTCAAGCTGAGAGTTTGAGGCAGGCAACAACATCCAGCTAGATATTTTTTACTTTTTTTAAAAAATTGAAATTATTTTTTATTTTTAGTATTTATTGTTAAAAATGGCTTATTGAAGTATTACACACCTGCTGGAATTTAATACTTTCTTTTAATTGTATTTGCTTCTACAGTTAATCTTCTAAAGTAGGTGTTACTTGCCACAGACACCGTAGTGACCATCACCATCTTAAATTTATGCCAAAGAAGAATGGCTTCAGTCAATTTGTGGAAAAACAAGTTAATAAAAATCACAGCATAGGTAATAGTTGATAGAGCAAATTTGTAAAATTTTACAAGATTTACATTTTTACAAAATTTGACATGACTAAAATGGTGACTGAAGTCTATAAAATCCTGGTCATCTCGGATAATGTACATGACAGAGCTGAGGCTCCGGGAGGGCCAATTCCTCACTCAGTATCCTGAGCTGGCCGGTGGACTGGCTGCCAGGCCTGTGTTCTGGTGCTGCAAGAATATGGCCCACATAGCTTTTGGTTACCAGGTGGCAGCAATCTGTGTGCCCACTGCGGTGTGGAGGACACAGAAGGAAGGCTGGGCATAAAAAGAGATCCCCAAAGCTTTGGAGCCAACTTACTGAGAGAGCCCCAGAGAACCTCTTGTTGGTTTTAAAGGGTATTAGTGGACCTTCCCTTTTTGCTAATATTGGATCATACCCACAGGGCCGTTTCCTTCCCCCAGGTGCTGACAGGTTGCTCAACAATTGGCCTCATCCCCAGTGGCCTCACCGGTGATGTTGAAGTCCTGTTTGCACTGGCAATGCCATCTGCCGTTATCGGCTCTGCAGTCCTCTTCTATACTGCACTCCTCACATGTGCCCTCCACGGAGCTGGGGTCTGTGGGGGTCATAGGGAAAGATAGACAATCAACAAGGATACCCCAGTCTTCGGTGCTGCCTATCTGAGCCTGAGACCAGGCTGCAGGGAGGTGCCCCCTCACCTGTGCAATATGCCAGATGACACTCGGGGGGCGCTGTCAGGTTGTAGACATAGTAGCCGTCACATGCCTTCACTTGGACTGGCCTGTCCCACAGGCAGCAGTGGCCACTCCAGTGCGCGCAGGCCGTGCGGCTCACGATGCCCTCGTGGCTGGAGGGGTGCGTGCCGTTGAGCCACATGGGCGCGGCTGTGTTGCAGCGCAGGACTGGCACGCAGGTCTCCGCCAGGCGCACGCCGCCCTGGCCCACAAAGCGGTACCAGCCGCTGAGGGCCGAGTCACAGGCGTAGCCCGCCCCGTAATCGGTGCTGCGCCAATACTCGTTAAGGGTGCGGTGCGTCTGGCACGGATCAGCGCACACCAGCGCGTCACCCTCGGGCACACAGTCCATGTCCGGCCCGCAGGAGCCCCGAGAGCACTCACAGTGCCATCCGTCCCCCTGGTAGCCCGTGGGGCATACGCATGAATAGCTGCCCTCCGAGTTGACACAGGTGGCCAGGACGTGGCAGTGACTCAGCTCGGGCTCCGCGCACTCATCCACATCGGTGCAGCCCTGCCCGGGCGCCAGGCGGAATCCCTGCAGGCAGTCGCAAGTGTAGGAACCCGGCGTGTTCACGCAGCGACTGTTGGCTGGACACTTGTACGCCCCTGGAGTGGCGCACTCATCCAGGTCCTCGCACTCGAGGCCGTCACCAGTGAAGCCCTCCTGGCAGAAGCACGTCGTGACAACCCCATCCTTCAGGCACGTGGCATTGCTGTGACATTCAGTGCACTGTTCTGTAGACAGAAGAACCGAGCCTCAGAGGGTGGGCAGTTGGACCAACGAGATTCCACCCAGGCCCCGAGGAAACCCGTGTCTTTTAAGATGTCTCCCATCAAAATAAGTAAGCAAACAGACTTCCCGGACGATGCCTAAACTTCCACCCTTCATTCTTCTATGTTAAGCACTGCCTTCCGGCTTTTAAAATATGTGTTTTCCCACATCCAGAAGAATACTACACGGAGTTCCTGATATTTTGGTGGGATTTGTGGTGACCTTGCCACTCCTTCCCTGCCTTTGCACATTTTATGCCTTCCACTTAATTCCCCTTCCTGGCCTGGTGAAACTTCCTCAAGACCCAGTTCAGTATTTTCCCCTCTCTGAAGAGTTCCCAGGTGCACCTGGCAGGGAAGTCGTACTTTGTTCCTTCTCGACAAAAATAATGTTTTAAAAAATCAGCTTTTGCTTTTTAAGCACTTGTTATATGCCAGGCAAGAGGAGATGCACTCCTCATTCGTTATCTTGTTAAGCTATTAGTAATGAACTTGTAAGATCAGTTTTTTTTTAATTCATATTTTGAAAATGGGGAAACAGGTTCTGAATGATTAAGCCAGTTGCTCCTTTGGTAAGTGACAGAGCCAGGATGAAAACTCAGATGGCAGAACCCCAGAGTGTGTGCTTTTAACCACGAAAGCATAATGGTATCTGATATACCCCAAAGTACTCCAGGGTGAGGCTGAAGGTGAGGTGAAGGCAATGCTCCCAAGGGAATGACCTCTTTAGGTTGAAAGGGAAGGTGTATAGAGCCACCTGGGAGTTTCAAATCTCATGTGTGTGATTGTGTTTCTGCCCTTCCAATAAGGCACCTACCTGCCTTGCCCCTTGCCTCTCAAGGTGTGATCCAAAGACCACAGCATCAATGTTACCTGGGAGTTTGTTAGAAATTCAGAGTCTTGGGCCTTACCTCAGATCTAGTGGACCAGACTCTGCTTTTTTGCAAAAATTTCAAGTGATTCCTATACACACCCGAGTCTAAGAAATAGACTTAGAATAAAGGCCATGAATATCCTAGGTGTAATAGGAGAGGGACTGAGACTGCTTCTGCAAAGGGCAGCATTGCTCCTTGCAAACACACAAACACACACACACACACACACACACACACACATGCTTACTTGCTTCTGATGTGTTAGTGGCTGCAGCTATGCTGAACCCAGAGGTCACCATCACCATCAGCATCCAGGCCAGAGAGAATGACCATCCCATTCTTTCTGCTCTTCACAGCTACTCTGGTCCTAGAAGAACCTGCCCTAAGACAAGGACAGGTTGGTTCTTTGAGTTTTCTTCTCTGTCTCTTATGCCTGAAGTCCTGTGAACAAAGACAAACGGGACAAAGGCATGATCTGACTCCCCTCCTCCCAGTTGGGAGGGGTGCTGGGGTTGTATTCTGTGTAGCTCCAGAAGGTTCCATTAATATGGACTATAAAACTTGTGCGATGCTGCAGCCCTGGCCTTGGTGGGAGTTTCCCCGCTATAACCCCAGCCTTACCTTCACCTACAGCCCAGCCTTGGGTCTCCAAGTCTCAGCACCCTGCAGGTTTAGAGAACTGAGTCTCTCTTTGGAGCAGGAAGGAGCACAGTAGGGTAGTGCTCTGGATTCCACCTTATTGGAAGTACCTTTGAATTTTAACAACCAACTCCTGATTCTCTGCCTGGAAACTATCAGTGTGCCCAGATCTACTTATTCATTCAACAAACATTTATTTTAAAAACTACTAGGTGCCAAAGAGGGAGCTAGATCTCAAAAAGAACAATGAACAGGACAAAATCTGTGTCTTCATGCAACTCACATATTGTAAAGAAGCGGCCTGAGATAAGCAACGTGAGAGGCAATAAACCTTCACAATGCATTTTAATGTTTCTAGAGTGGCCACATGTTATTTCATCCAATGTTTATTGTACCAAAATCGGATAGCATGGTGGTTAAGTGTGTGGAAGCTGGAGCCTGCAACTGCAATTCCAGACCCTGCTTTATGAATCACTAACACGTGATTTGGGGCAAGGTATTCCAATTTGCTGAGACTAAGTTTTGTCATCTATGAAATGGGATCATTGATTACACAATTGAGTATCTACAATGTGCCAGGTTCACTTCAAAGACGTTCCTGTGCTCAAAGAACTTGTGTTCTAGAGTGATGTTTTCCTGACCTTATGACAGTGATGTATCAGAAGAAAAAGCATTTTCTGTCATGATCCAGTACAATATTATAAAATAATTCTTTCCTTACAAGTGTGAACTGCTTGCTGAAATATTGCATTTAATTAAAAGGAAATTCTGGATATAACCCACAAAAGGAATATAACTTCATAATTTTAGTTGTGACTTAATAGTTTGAAAAATACTCTGATGAATAATAATTGACCTCATATTGTCACTGGGATTAAGCAAATGATATGTGTAAAGCAGGGCCCAGCCCGTAGTCGATGCTCTTGTTCATTGCTGTATCTCCAGTCCCTGGTACGTGATAGGAGCATAACTCACATTCAAGGAATGGATGGAAGAGTGGTGGTCATTGTTACCAGGAAAACGTAGGCTCAAAAAGAGGAAGACTGACTTGCCAAAGATCATGAAGCCAACATTCAGCAGAGTAGTGACTCAAATCCAGATCTGACTCCAGTATCCAAACTCTTAATTTCCTCGCCCACCCCGTAACAGAATGGAAAGCAACAGAAAATGAGGAAGAAGCTGGGCTAGGAGGAGGCAGCTACCAACAGGCTTACCTGAAGCCAGGCAGGTAGAATTATTCTGTTCACAGGCGTTTGCCTTGTATGTTTGTGTATATATATATACACACATATACATTTGCCCCAGGCTGACAATCTCTCCTCCAATTATTGTTGCTTCTGTTTCTTGAGATTGTTTTTTGGGAGGTGGAATATTTTCCTTTTTAGCATAGTATTTGCCTTTTCCAACCTGTGAAGTTGTTGTTCTTTTCCTAATGGTTTAGGGATCCCAAGTACTTGACATTAAAGGTCACACCTGTGCCCGGAAATACAAGGACTCTGTTTTGTACCTTATGGCAGCAAGAGATTCCTTAGTTAGACATTAACTGGGAAAGCAGTGCCAAGGTGCTGGGCTTTCTCTTGGTCACTGACAAGGGCAGGGTGAACCCAAGGAGCCAGGCAGAAGCCAGGATCTGCAACCAGAGTGCAGGAGAACACAAAGGATTTTCATTGTCCCTGCTGGGAAGTGCACCTGTCCTGAAGAGGCGGCCTTTCTGGAACATCCCTTCATCATGGGATCAGCCACCTCCCTTGGGGTGCAGACATGAGCAAGGGAAGGGCTGAGAACTGCTGGAGGTCAGACATCACCAGACCTGAATCCTGGATCTGCCATTTATTGTTTGCCAGTGGGCTCATTTCTTAACCTGAGGTCATTTCCCTCAGCTAGAAAATGAGACCTGTCTTCCAGAGTTGTAATAAGTTTAAAGGAGATGATGCAAGGAAAGTCACACAGTAATGATTATATCTGTGGGAGTCTTACAGATGCTGCTTTGTTCGTGTATGGTTGCAGAGGTAGAAAAAGGACAGAGTCTGAGTTAAAACCTGTGTCTCCTGACCCAGTTCCACATAGGTGGCAATCCAAAAATCAATGTAAGAGTGGAAGCTATCATGTTGAGAAAATCAAATGTGTGTGAACTTGGGCTGAGCAGGAAATATAACCATGATCTTGCATTGACTTTTCAGGACTTTTCTCATTCTGTCCCATTCAGTGGTAGGGGACCTGTCAGCACTGGTCATCGCCTCAGGATAATTTCATAGAAGCAGAATTTCTGGGTCAAAGACTTCCCAAACAGTACCCCAGAGAGATTTTTGTAATCATTTTATAATTTTACCAACACTATTCACCAGTCCTGAGTACTGCTAACTTTCCCTCATCTTTGCCAAAAAGATAGTGAAAAATATCTCACTGTTTGCTTCTATTAATTCTCTGATGCAAAGAGAAATCGTTGTCTCTTCACCTATTTACATTTATTCTTTTTTTTTGAGCTGTTTATATGCTGTGTTTTTGAGTTGTTTATATCCTGTGTCTTTTTCATAAGCCCTAGTCTGGGTGTCTTTAAAGATGGTGCCCCCAGGCAGCATCTGGAGTTTTCTGGGCAGAAAAATGGGGCATTTGAGCTGGAATCCATTATTAAGTGTAATAACCGTGATTTCTCGTTTCTGTATTTGATGATTCACATCTTAGGGTCTTGTAACCCTGAAGGGACTGTCCCTCCCAGGTTTAGCTCATTACTACAGATAGCAAACAACTGACCTGTGAATGTACCTTATATTTGCAAATTATCCAATCCAGAGCCCATCCCCCCCATCCTCCTGGCCTCCTTTATGAGGTTCTTATGCTCAGGGCTACTATCCCCTGCTCTAATCACCCTAAGGGACCAGGTACCAGGCAACTAGAGACAACTCCTATGCCCTCAGGGCCCTCAGAAATTGTTCTAGCTAGCCAATCCCAATTACCCTGCCTCTTTGTTCCTCCCTACAGAAACCACAATAATAGTTCTTGCCTATGTTTTCCCTTGTTCTCTTTGCTTCCTGACCAACCCCCATGCTCCTCTGGGGACTTCCTCTCCTGGCACATGACATGCCCCCTTCTCTTGGGATCTGTGACGTAACAAGCTATGTTTTCAGTGGCAATCGTTCCTGCTTTGCTGGTCATCAAGATCACCAAAGACATCCACGTTGCCAAATTCAATCAGGGTAGTGTTCAATAAATACCTGTTTTTGAATGAATCTTAATCTCTCAGCTGTTCTTTCTTGAAACACTCTTCTCTCTTAACTTCTAGACATAGGTAGGAGACTTGCTTTTAATGATCTTGATAGCTGTCACTTACTAAGAGTGTCTCTTGTGTCAGACACTGTGCTCAGTTCTTTTGCCTCCATTGTCTCAAACAATGAAACACATCATCCCTTGTTACAGGGAAGAAGACTGAAGTTCACAGAGGTTGAGTGACTTACCGAAGATTACACAGCTAGCTAGTGCTAAATACAGACTAAGACCTAAATCTCTCTTGGATATACTGCTTGGCCAGGATAGGGCCTTAGGGGGACAAGTGGTTTTAGGTCTTTTTCAAGAGAGCAAAGCTAAGGGGCAGCAAATTTTGAACAATTGATCAGACAGAACACAAAGGGTTAGAATTAGATGTTGGCATGTGTTGGAAAGGGGCAGAAAATTAGCTAAAAGGGAAGACCATCCCAACAGAGGAATATCACCTGTGTCACCTATCTAGCTGAGCCCCCACTATCTCAGGCTCTAGTTACACCCAGGGGACCTGCAGGTGGCACACTTATTCTCTGGCTCCTGGCCTGTGAGGGTCTCGGTTCCATGTGACTTACTCTCAGTGGCCCCCATGAGCTCCTCCGTCCCCTGGCAGCCACGTGGTCTTAAAGCTAAGGCAGGTGAACCTTGTGCCGTGCTCTGAATACTAACACCTGCCCATGTCCAGGCCTCTTGTTCCAGTGAGTACCAGGGCCCCAGGCTGTTCCTCTGAATGTGGACAGGCCAGACTATGGAAAAGGTTGGCATGGTGGGAACTAGTTCTGAAGGTCTGAAAAGGCACTAACAGTCTTTGCCTTACCTGACAGGTGGGAAATGGAGAGGACCAGATAGTTTTTGGAGACCTTAGTCCCTAAAATAGCACAACCCTTTTCTCAAGAGAAGGTTGAATTATCACCGGACCAAAATGACACAAATCAGCGGTGTGGGTCTGTGGTGGGCTGAATAATGACCTCAAAATATTATGTCCACATCCTAGTCCCAGAGCCTGTGATTGTTGCCTTACAGGGCAAAGGGACTACGCAGGCAGGATTTAGGATCTTGAGATGGAGATATTATCGTGGTGGCTGGATACAATTCCATGGTGCTTACAAGAGAAATGCAGGAGGAATCAAAGTCAGAGGACATAGGAGAAGTGAGGATGAAACAAAAGATCACAGTGTTTCTGGGGCAAAACCATGGGCCGAGTAGAGTGGGCAGTGTCCAGAAGCTGGAAAAAGCAAGACAAAGGATTTGTCTACAAGGGACCAATGGTAACAACTTCTTGACTTTAGCCCAGTGAAACTGATTTTTTGATTTCTAGCCTCCAGATAAAAAATAAATTTATGATATTTTAATTTTTCAGAGCAACAGCAGGGAACCAATACAAAATCCAATTTGGATCTGTGGGCAATTTATGGCACTTCTGCTTTTGAGGATGACTATGGAATCCAGTGTCCATCACCTGATATGGAATTGTTCATTTGATTTCCATGGGCATTTATTGAGCATCTACCATGTGCCGAGCAGGGTTGTTGGCAATAAGAATACAGCCAGGAATAGATACGTGCATTCTCATATGCCTTACGTGCTAGTGGGGGAAGCAGGCAATATACCACTGCACAACAAAATAAGACACTGTCAAATGTTGGCCTCTAGGAAGGCCATGTTGAGGTGGTGACATTTGAGTTGAGATTTGAATGAAAAGGACACCACTGTGTGAGGACTGGGCGGAGGGGAATGGAGTGGACGTAGGCAAAGGAACCATAAACAGGGAGAGGAAATTTGGCTCGTTCAAAGAATAAATGTGAAGTATGGCTGGAGCCTAGAAAGTGAGGGGGTAAGGGAGAGAAGGATTAGAGATTTGTGGGGCCATGAAGACCTTGAAGTCATAACAAGCAGAATGGGTTTTATTCTCAAAGCAATAAAGATGTCATTACAGGGTTAAACAGGTGATCTTTCAAGTGCTCATGACTATGGCTTTTTAAAAACTGGCCCAGCAGCTGTATGGGGTATGGAAGGGTTGTTTTTGGGGGGGAGGGTATTAAGGGGAGGATTAAAGTGGCAGCAAAGAGATTAATTAGGAGATTTCTGCACCTGAGAAACAGAGTCATGTGGAGGGAAATGGGTCATGTGGACTGATAAATCACTTTCATGGTAGTAAAAGGAAAGCAGATGATTGAGGATGGTTTCAGCATTACTGCTTGAGTGAGCAAGTCACTTACTGAGATGTGAAAGTCTGGGGATAGGTCTGGTGTTGGATCACTTTCTTAGGTGACAAAATGCAGTGTAAGCAAATCAATACACCTCATTTGAAAGGTTTAGCCAAACTCTGGGAACCTTAACCCGGTCGGAGGTGATATAGCTATGTGGTTAAGTCCACAGCCGCTGGAGGGAGATTGCCTAGGATTTTTATCTCAGCTACTTCTTCACTGTGTGATCCTGATGGTTACTTACGCCTCGGTTTTCTCATCTATAAAATGGGGTTGATAAAACCTACCGTATTTTGCCATGTATAATGCACTTTTTTTTTTTTGCCTAAATTTTTGAGGGAAAAATAAGGATGCTCATTATACATGGGTTGTACTAATTTCATATCTATATACATATTTTTAATTCTTTATTTATGCTTATGTATTAAAAAGGTAGCTACGTTAAAAATGCTAAAATTCCTTTATAATACAAAAAACAAGTACCTAAATATAAACAAATTAAGATGATTTTGTGTGCATGTGAAAGCTTAGAAACGTGGGTGCACATTATTCATGGGAGCGCATTATACACAGCAAAATATGGTAACCTCCAGTGATGCTGTGAGAACTAGATGCCTCCCCAGCATGCTATGAACACTCATGAAATGTTGGTATTGTGGGTTCCCTTGCAGTGCTATCTGAATTCCAGGCCAAACATTGCTTCTAAGGTGCCAACTACCAACCAGGAAAGAGAGATGATGAGTGCAGCAGGACCAGAGACATTCAGGGGTTTTATTATCCATCCCCCACCTGCCATGCAATCATGATATATACTTTTATTGGAATAGATCCTGATGCCAATCAGCATCTTTCTCCTGGTATTGGAGAAATTAAAGTTCTTCCTTGACTTTTGATTTCTTCTCCTGTCCTGGAGATCCCTTTGGCTTAGTCACCACCACCACCTCCTCAGCCATCTCCTTCTTCCCAGCAGCTTCTTCAGGCTTGGTCATGTTCTCCAGCTTGGGCAAGTGCTTCTCGGGTAACTCTTCCTCCACCATAGGTATCTCTTTTTCCTCAGCTAGCACCTCCTCTTCTATCACTTCATTTTGCTCAACAAACAACAACTATTATGAAAAAGGTGGAAAAGAGGGAAGAAAGGGAGAAGGGGATAAAGAAATAAAGAGACAAGAAATATGATAATGGTGACTGTACTTGTCAAAGTGTCTTTTTCTGGAAGTGCCCAGAGAGAATCAGTCTTTGGCTTGCTGGGTCCTCATAGATGCTAAAGGTCCATTTGGCTGGGGTGGCAAAGTGCTCAATGTAGTTTTGCCCTTCTGGTAAGAGGACTTTTGGGGAAACCACTCTTCTCCCCTATTCTAAGTCTGCAAGTGTGGCTGCCCCACCCCTGGAGCTCCAGGACTGGGCAGATGACTGAGGCATAGCTACAGTCATTCCCACCCAGGACATTTTCTGGGACTTCTAAGAAGTAGGTGCTTTCTTCCTAAGCTGGAGCTCTGGAGTAATCTTTGATCCTCTCTGGGGAAGCAACTGGTTGACACTAAAGCCCACATGGGGGAAAACAGACATGGGAGGACAAAGTGAGGTTGAGCCTCACTAATGCCTGATAAATTTATCTATGGGATAAATTCCCACTGTTTAAGCCAAAGAGTAGTGTCTCTGACATTTGCAAGTGAGAGTCCCAGCTAATATAGATAGAGCCTTGCAGAAGATAGTTTTGCTGAGGCCTGGGCAGGGGAAAAGGAGGGGTGTGGTCCAATCCATCAGGAGAATAATGTTAAAGGGCAGAATCCCATCAGGACAGCTGGCTACCGTGCCAGGAGAGTGGACCAAGGAAAGCAGCCTTAGGAGCTATGTGTTAACTCGGAGCCTTTCAGATGTTTCTAAAATCTGCTATTTCTAGGGGCTGATAGTAAGTACCCCTGAAACAAAGGTAACTAGTAAAGTCTCCTAAAAAGGAGGATTGTCCAGCAATCCTCAACTATCTCTAGAGAACATGAGATCATGGAACCCTTGGCACACACTCTCAAAGTTGGTTGAGTTCCTGGTAGTTTCATATGGGACAGAATAATCAGGGTGGTGTTAGCCCTTACCTCATCCTCAATCCTGGTCTTGATCTGGGTTTCCAGGAAGTCAGAGAAGCCCTTCAGAGTATGTTCTCCCTTATACAATACAGACTAGGAAGAAAACAGAACTGGTCAGGTGGGTGCCTCTGCCAGCAAGACGCTCATGGATTCCTATGCAGGTAAACCAAGGGGCACATTTCTAACAACCTGGGTACACTGAGCAGGTGCCTAAACCTTCCTGAGCCTCCATTACCATGGCTCTAAGATAAAGATAATAATAATTCCTCCCTTATAGGGTTGTGATGTAGCGGACCAGAGTGTGGACTAGGAAAACACATAGCCAGGGATTAAACCCTGGCTGTATTACTTAGTGAAGTAGTCTATTTGCTTAACTTTTATAACTTGAGTTTCTTTAGCTGTAATATGGAGATGGTAATACTAGTATTGACCTCATAGTGTTGTCATAGGAATTCAATGAATTAATTTATGTAAGTCATGAAAAAGAGTGCCTGGCTCGTAGCATGCACTATATGCATTTGCTATTATTGTAATTATTACAAGAGGAAGTATAGTTATTATTTTATAAAGCATCTGGCACATGGTCAGTACTTAGTCATCACTAGTTCCCTTTCTTCTTGACGCTGCTTACCACCCACTAGTTCTCTAAACTTTTGAGGTAACTCCTTTTGAGGTGACACTTAACTCTTCTTCTCAATCCAGCCTCAGTTTCCATGACTCCCCCATGTGCATCTTCTATATCAGGAGAATGGCCTCTCCTTCCCAGTGCTGTGGTCATTCCTTGGGCCCACCTGTGGCACAGCCCTCTCCACTAACATAATTTAAATGCCACCATTCTCTAGTGTCCTGTGTCTGGATGGAGACTTCTTGTCATGCTTAACTTCCAGAATCATCCTTCCCTCAATTCGAATTGCATTTAGAGACAGACTCACACTGAGATTATTTCTCCCCCATATTCAGCATAGGATCACACTTCTTTGATTGACACCCTTCCCCACATGCCAAAGTGTCATGTAGAGTGTTGGTGACTTGGTGACTATAATCCCAAAGTGTAAAAGACATTGTCTCTAGCATGCATCTGCCTTCATCTGGTATTACCCACCCCCAGTGGTCACATAGAGATCCACCCTCACTGTATAATTCTATATAGTCTGGTAAGAGCTCAGTCCCAATTCCAGAGGGAACCATGTAACCCAGGCCTGACCATCAAAACACCCACATCCACTTGGCCACAGTGACTGGGTCCAGGATGAGCAAACAGCACCTGAGAGGATAGTGAATCTTAGAGCTTTAGTGGGCGCTACCGAAGAATACTCTTTGGCTTTGAACATGAGAGGATGACAGGTGCTGAAGCTGAGAATGAATCTGGCTTGGTAGAAAGTACAGCTGGAGGTAGAAATAAATTAAATCCCTGATGCTAACATAACAATGTTTTCAGGTATGTGAGTCCTGGGAGCCCCTCACTTGTTGAGAGTCGGTGGGGAAAAGCCGGAAGAATGGGTACCGTTCCAGGTACATTAGTTGAATGTCATTTGCTGTGATGTCGATCTTGGCGATGGTGATCGTGGAGTGGTTTTGGTACATTCTGCCCAGCTCCTCCAACACTGGAAACAGTGCCCTGCACTTTTCAGACCAAGGTGCATCTGGAAGAGAAGGGCCGCTGCTCAGCCTCACACTGAGAAAGACCCTGGTCATCAGCACACCTGGGCTGCGTGCTGCTTTGCAAAGTGCGTGCCCTTTTTCTTTTAACCAAGTTATTGGGCTATTTTTACATTTCAGCCATAATACCTGAAAAAGTTAGCCTAATCCACTTCCACCCAAATACTAACACTAACACTTTTGTTCATGTTTTATTCCATTTTTTTGATTTTTAAAAAAATATTCCATTCTTTTAATATAGTGTTCCACTCTAGTAGAGGGTTAAGGTAGTTGCTCAAGGTCACTCAATAATTATTCAAAGAAAGTAGTATTTGAAGACAAGGTGCTTTGACTTATGACCATTATAGTATAACATAGCAATAATAATATGGTCTAATGTAATATAACAATATTATTTATGACTATCAATATAAGATGCCTTTAGTCCAATGGTAGAGAACAGAACAAGAAATTAACAGATGGGCTCAGGAAGTGTGACAAGTACAACTGTCCCCTGGAAAAGGGACCTGAGACCCTGAACTTTCTTGTGGGCAGGTCTTTGATCTTTGAGGTCAGCCCAGGTATTTGGACCTTGGAAAAGGAAAGTAGAGACGAGCATCTATCTACAAGAGGGAAAGCATGTTACCACAACTTTTTACCTTACTTGTTTATCTTTCTGCTGAAGCTCAGCGCTCAAAGTTTCCAGCTCTGTAGAAGGAATGGCCTCAAAGGCTCCCAAAGACTCAGCCCCAATTCATGGACTAAGTGCTACCCTCCTGCCAGCAGCAGCCCTGGCAGACTCCCCGGCCTGAATCTGAACAGGAGGGGGCACAGTGGCCGCAGCCCCAGGGGGCCAATCCTACAGCCCTGCTTCCAAGAAAATGAAGCTGCTTTCCCCTTTTACCAGAGCCAAATGGGCATTCTCATAACTTCTAGTGTTACGTAAGTACAGAAAGGCTGCACCTAGCCTTTCATTTAAAGGCAGCGGGTCATGGTGATTCAGCCACACAGACCTTAAATGACAGACTCGGAGGATGAGAGCCCATTCCGTGAGGTTTTAAAAGGTCTGTGTGAAGCCATCTAGCCCTCGCATTACCTTAAAGGAAGCAAGGCATCAGAGCTTGCTCTGAACTTTTGGCCTTGCCTCTTACTATGTGACTTGGGGTAAAGGAGTTAACCTCCCTGAGGTGGGTTTCTCAGATCTGTTTCATGGGGAAAGCCACCATATACCTTCTTCATAAATTTGTTAAACACCTCGTTAGAGCAGGTCAGTAGCAAACTCACTCTGGCTCATTGTAAGTGTTCATTAAATGTTAAAAGAGATGTATGAAGTAACTTCAATGCTACCTTCCCCTGTGTCTCAGGGTGGGAGAGAATGCTTTGGCTTGTAAAGGCAAACCAGAAACTATAGGGAAAGGTCAGCAGTAGTTCTTCATGGAGCAGTAGAAATAATTATAATAGAAAAAATAACACTAATAATTTTGTCATTTATCCAGTGCTTATAATATGCCAGAAATTATGCTAACTAACTTCCTTACATGAAGGATTAGGGCCATTTGATAAGTCAAATAAAGCCAGAAACAGGGGAGTGGGAGGCAAGATGGCTGACTGGAGCCAGCTTTCCAGAGAGGCTCCTCTCTAGAAGGAGAGTTAAAGGACAAAAGTTCAGCAAGTAAGCTGATGGTTTGGAGCTGAGCCAAGAGAAAAGGTTAAAGAACGCTAAAGAACGCACATCAACCCTGCTGAGGTGAGCTGTGACCCCAAGGATACAAACAATAGGTACAAAATCCATCACCAAGCAGATGGGAGTCCCCACCCCATGAGAACAGCTTGCAGTATACTTTCTACAAACAAGCAAGCAGAGTTAAAACATCCTCCCATTTTATCCCACAGAAGAAACCCTCTAAAAACTGGACCTCCTTCCCCTACTACGGGGCCATGGCCCTCTTGCCAGGCATAAAACTGTATAAAACTGTATATATTCTCTACCTGCAATTCTGAACTCCCAGCCCTCCCCTCCACTCTCACCCCAAGGTCTGGAAGCCTGTCCCCTATGGAGTCCAGATTTGGGGGCATTTTCTCTAGATGTGTGGACAGGGCATGGACTGTTGCAGGTCTGTGCTGATTCTGTGGCACAGGGGTAAGGAGAAAAATGGTGGACTGAAGGAACCATATGGAAAAGATAGTGGCAGTGCCCCCCAAGCACAGAGCAACAGTGGCAGCAGTGGGAACAATATGGCTCACACCTCTGAGGATATTTTGGAAAGATACTCCCTGTCTCTCTGGGCAACCAGAGAAAGATGGGCATCTTCTCTGGTGGCAGACACTAGAGGAATAGATCTGGGACTGTAACACAGGCCTTGTGAGCAAACGGTATGCCTAAAGCTGTACCACCCTGGGCAGGGTGCTGCAGGGACGGAGAACAGAAGACCCATGCAGAGACAGCATAATCCCAGGACGGGGCTAAGCCAGGACTGCTTTAGTGAGCCTAAGAAGCACCTGGCCCTCAGGGGATCATAGTTGAGACAAAGGCAGGCGGGCTGAGGCTGCAACTCAGAGTCAGTGTGAACTCTAACCGCACCTGCCCCAACACAGACTGCAGGGGAGACAGACACACTAGCTCTGGGCAGTGGCACAGACTGGGACTGCGTTACAGTTTCCCCTGTGAACTCAAACAGTGCCAGGTCCACAGGGGAATATAGCCAGGAAAGAATCAAAATTCTGCACAAATATAAGGGTCAGCAACATCAATCAGGGGTGGGGCTGGAACTGAGTGAACCACCCCAGCTTCCATTAACCATCCAAGGTCATCAGGCCTCAGCTCCCCCTGCCAGATGGTGGCAGAGTGTGGAGGCCTGTCTGAGAAGACATACATCTGCT
>CAUYQV010056910.1:0-20553 GCA_963574575.1 Galagoides demidoff | reverse complement strand
CACAGCTCATAGCAACCTCCAACTCCTGGGCTCAAGCAAGTCTCCTGCCTCTGCCTCCCAAGTAGCTGGGACCACAGGCGCCCGCCACAACGCCCGGCCACTTTTTTGGTTGCAGCCATCATTGTTTGGAGGGCCCGGGCTGGGGATTCGAACCCGCCACCTTAGGTGTACGTGGCTGGCGCCTTAGCCGATTGAGCCACAGGTGCCGAGCCAAGCCGGTTTTCATATTCTTAATACAGTGATGTGTTGACTCTGAAATCAACAAGTGCCTATTTATTAGATCATCCAGTATTATCCACTTGCAGAGGTGAAAGATAACATGTGAACTAAGGCAAACGGGAGAAACAAATCCTGAAGTGACTTTTGTCAGTATGAAAAAGAATTATCATTCTTCTGACAAATATCTTACTTAGCTTTTGAGAACTCAAGTCTGATTCACTGCAATGGGATGCAAAGTCTTATTTATTTGTTGAAAGGAAAATCCTGAGTCACCAAAGCAAATAGATTTTATCTAAGTACTAACTAAAGCTATCAAAATATAAATGAAAATGTAATTATGAACTATCCTCCACTGTGTGTCTACATAGTCAAAAACTCTATTTCATATAAAACAACAATTTATCACAATGTATGTTATTAGGCTTCTCTTAAAGGCTCAGAGTACTGCTAACAATGGAAGGCCCAGTCCTAGAAGTGTAATATCAACATTACCGAAGAGCTTGCTGGTAATGCAAATTCTTAAACCCCACTGCAGACCTAGTGATTCACAACATGCATTTTTAACAAGATCACTAGGTGATCATATCCACATTAAAGTTTGAAAACACTGCTCTGAAAGATATCTTGGATATCTAGGAAAAAAAAACAAACCTGAGTTTAACTAAACTTCTTTGTCAGGGAAGATATTTTGTATTTTCTCCAGTTTCGTTAACTCAGCTGCTGCAGCCTATATTCCTAATGCACAAGACTCCTGATAACATTTGTATCCATTGTGTATCTGCGTTATCAGGCACCTACACTTGTCTATATCTGCTGCTCACAGATAAGTTAGCATTTTTGAAATGAGTAGCTCTATCAATCTATTCGTGCTCAAATATTCAGTGTTTATTTTCTTTCTGGGTAGGAATGTACATGAGCCCTCACACTCCAGGATGAATTCAGCATTTATACATTCTTTTTTAAATTCCAAAAGAAGCAATAGACAGGTGCATTTCGGGGACTACATTGGAGTTTAGGAGATTAAAAATTAATAGTAAAGAAATAATTCAGGTAAAAGTGGGATTTCATGCTAGTCCTTTTTGTAGCTGTGCTTTCGGAAATTGACTTCAGTTTCTCTCCTTGGTTATGATTTGAAATGCAAATAATAAAGTTATTCAAATTTCTAGTGATTATGCTGGTTTTTTTCTTTTAAAGAAATTAGGCATCTTTTGCTAAAAGAAGTGCTTGAAAAGTAATGACCTACTTAGAAGGGAAAAAGTGTATTGAATATCATTATAACAACTGTACTTTCTTTGCAATGAAAAAAATCTATGGTTTAACAATTTTTGTTTTGCATTAGCCAAGGAGGATTTTGGTAGCTTGACTATAAATAAATTCTCCCATAAGTTAACAGGTAAAACCCATAGGAGAAACACATCTAAAAATTCATAATAAACCATTTTGGCTTTCCTAAAGTCTTGACAAGTTGTTCTAAAAATGAACCCTATGTGTCTATTGGGCATTGTGGGCCCAGAGTTGGATTTTCAGGGATGGTACTATCATTCAGTTATTTATGTTTTCTGAAAGAACCATAAAAAATGACAAAATTACATCTTCAGCCTACTTATAGGCAATTACTGTCTTAATCATTGTTCATATCAATTAAATGATAAAATTTGGTATGAGGTGGAAACACTTTTAGATATTTATTTAGTTATCATTATAATACATCTGTTTCACCCAGTACAGTTTGATAACTAAGTTTTTTTAAATCTCTAATGGACAGAGAGTAATAGACTAGATTTTAATTTTCCAACTGACCTATTTCTTAACCTTAGAGAGAAATCATTACTCATAAATGCTCCCAAATAGTATACTGTGTACTCACTTAAACTAATTCAATGGAATCTGTATGTTACAAATGATTTGTAGCAAGAGTTAAGGAAGATTACCATTTGTGGCTTTGGTTTTTTACATGATAGCATGCTATGTTTAAAATAGGAATATAAGAAGTCCAAAAAGTAGAAAGGAGGTTTTATTCATTAGGGCTTTGCACAAAATGCAAAGATTCTTCCCAAATTGCTAGTCAAAACAGTCTTCGATTCAGACTCAAAATGCTTGCTTGGCCCTAAAGGCTTCAGGGTCCTAGCAGCTTGTTTATGGAAGGGGAACAGGGAATGGCCCCAAGCAAAAGGAGTCATACATTTAAATAATAGTGGCTTGATAACACTTTATTTACTTATTTATTTGTTTGTTTGTTTATTTTTTGAGACAGAGTCTCACTCTGTCACCCTGGGTAGAGTGGCCTGGCATCCTACATAGCTCACAGCAACTTCAAACTCTTGACCTCAAGAGATCTTTTTGCCTTAGTTTTTCTATTTTTCAGTAGATATGGGGTCTCATTCTTGGTCAGGCTGGTCTCGAACTCCTGAGCTTAAGCAATCCATCTGCCTTGGCCTCCTAAAGTGCTAGGATTACAGGCATGAGCCACTGTGTCTGGCTTTTGATAATACTTTAAATGAACATAATATTTAAGAAGATGTCCTAAAGAGTAAAAATTGTATTGAAGATATCTTACCTCTTACATTAGGATTTATTTAAACATTAAGAAATGTCTATCTCCTTTCATGAATACAACTCCACTTCAGATTTTCTGAGAACATGGTTATTTAGGAAGATTATAGCTAGTTTGTTCAGGTAGAAGGATCACTAATCAAAATATGGATTTTGGAGTTAAAAGCTAAGACAAATCTCAGCTCTTCTATGAGATTGTTGATTTGGGGTTTATTTCTTAATATAAATGACTAACTTTTAAAAGATAACCTAGTTTGCAAATGAAACAACTAATTATTTCCACTAGAAATTTGGGCCAGTGGAACCAGTCAGAGATGTTTCAGGAAAACGTCTGTTTCATAAACCAAACCCTACCAAGGCCCTTTGTCTTTCATAATACAAAGAATGTAGTAACTCTATGATGTTCTCCCCAGAAAGTTCTGCACAGTTGTATTTACTAAGATACTATGTAGATACTATTTTAATTGCTGGGTATAATTATGTATTTTAAAAGTAGGAATTATTGAATTACATAACGCACTAATTATTAATTTTGAATTATCAAATAAGGGTGTCTCAAATGTTACCAAGCATATAGATAATGGGAATTTGTAGCTAACCGTACCTTTATTTACAAAATACTCATTACAGAATTTTATAGAGAGGAGGTAAAAACATAAAGAATATTTTGTAAAATTTTACAGTGAATATTTTGTGAATAAAGGTACATTTAGCTACAATTTTCCATTTTTCCTATATACAGTGAACTTTGGGACACCCTGTAGTGAAACATAAATATTTCAACTAATTCTGTGTAGTAATGGTGGTGTCATCTTCCTGGTTTGAACAACTACTTACTGTCCCTTTATCAGGAG
Source organism: Galagoides demidoff (assembly GCA_963574575.1). Lineage (NCBI taxonomy): Eukaryota > Metazoa > Chordata > Mammalia > Primates > Galagidae > Galagoides > Galagoides demidoff. Next base: position 16,927 of record CAUYQV010056910.1, on the reverse strand, counting down.
CTGACACTATAAATCCTCTCAGCATCTTCATGGTCTCTTACTCAGGTCCACTGAATTTATTTAATGGTTTTCAGAAGCTTTACGTATTTCCTCTTAATACGTTCCTCTTAATACTTATTTCCATTTAATAAGTTTTCCAGTAACCACATTCCAATGGCTATGCCACCCTTACTGCCAACCTCCCCTTTTCGGATGCTACTTCTCTCAGTGTTGGTTTTGCTCTTTGAACATTTGTTTACTTCATTTTTTGTTCATTTTGATTCATTTTATTTGACTGTGTGTTTGTTGTCTTGTTTGTTTGTTTTGGGGGGTTTTTTGTTTTGTTTTGTTTTTTTGCAGTTTTTGGCCGGGGCTGGGTTTGAACCCTCTACCTCCAGTATATGGGGCCGACACCCTATTCCTTTGAACCACAGGCACCACCTGACTGTGTTTTGATCAATTATATTTTAACCACCTCTTAAAGTTTATTCTCTCCTGGTGAGCCTCAGGATATGTTTTCAGACACCCAGGAATCTGAGTTATCTCATCTGGTGCCTGAACACATGATCTATAATCCAGCTGGTTTCAACAATTTATTCTTAAATAGATTAATCCTTTAAAATACCCTCGACTTTATATTCTGTTCTTTCAAAAAATTTTCTTGAGAACTTAGCAGTAAAGTTGTAGGTATGGGAATGGGAGGTTGTGGAGGAACTAATAAAATAGAAATAGATATGCCCCCCCACCCCCAGTGCTTATGGTCTAAAGCAGTTATTTTCAATCCATGTTCCACAGCACACTGGTGTGTTGTGAAAGCATTTTGGGGTGTGCTGAGAAAATTTTAAAAGATCATTAATTAAATTATTTTCAACACAATTTCAAAGCATAGTAAATATATTCTTTTTTTACTTTTTTTTTTTTTTGGATCAACATAATTTAAGTGTGCCATGGAAGTCTAACTATAGGTTCAAGTATGCCCTGAGATAAAAAAGGTTGAAAAACACTGGTCTAAAGTGACCCTCTAATATACTTTAGTGTATATCCCAATATTCTTAGGGAGGTATTTAGTAAATTAAAGAAGCGAGGAGGGATGAAGGGATATGATATATGAAAGAAATAGGAGGTATTCTGGCTTTGATTGAATTAGTTGTAAATTAAAGGAAGAAAAATAAAACTCAGAAAAGGAATTTGTATAATTTCTATTTTTTTTTAACTTTCCTCATGTGTGTTCAATGACCTTGAACATGGTCTAACTTTCTGAATGCTCCATGTAAGCTTCAGAAGAATGGGGACTCTGTTGTTGCTGAATGGAATATGCTATAAATGCTAATTAGATCAAGTCTATTGATAGCACTGATCAGGTCATCTATATCCCTATTGATCTTCTACCTGTTTGAACTATTAATTACTGACAGAGAAGTATTCAAGTCTCCAACCATATCAGGAGATTTGTCTACTTCTTCTCTCCATTCTATCAGTTTTTGTCTTGTGTATTTTAATGTTCTATTGTCAGGTACATACATGTTTAGGGTTATTATGCCTTTATGCAATATTAATCTCTTTGTCAGACAATGTCCCTTTTTATGTTTGATAGTTTACCTTGCTATGAAGTATAAAATTAAGATAGCTTCTGTGGTATTGTCTTGATTAGTGTTAGCATATCTTTCTCCATACCTTTAATTTTAACCTTTCTGAGCATGAAGACCACATTTATATATTTAAATATAAATGTTTAAAGGAGATTTCTTGTAGACAACATAGTTTGATTTTTCTAATACATACTAAAAATTAAATGGTGTTTTTAGACCATTTCAATAGAAAGTAAATATTGCTATAGTTGGAATAATATATACATCTTTGTGAACCTATTTTCTGGTTATTGTATTTGTTCTTCATTTCTGCCCCCCCTCTTCTGCCTTCTCTGGTTTGAGCACTTTATGTGATTCCGTTCTTCTCTCTTATCATTTATGCATTTCTTTAAAATTAGTGATTATCCTAGAGTTTACAATATACATTTTTAAATAAGCTATGTCCACCTTCAAATAACACTATATCTCTTTATGTATTATATAGGTACCTTACAGCAAACTATCCCCACTTGCTCTTTCCTATCCCTTGAGATACTTATGGCATTCATTTAACTTACCTGTATATTATGATTATTTAGTACATTACTACTATTATTTCTTTAGCTATTTTTGAATAACTGAAATAATAATAATTGTGTATACTTTTCCAACACACTTTCATTCTTTTTGTAGATGTAATTACTGATCTATATAGATTTTCTTTTTTTTTTTTTTGAGACAGATCCTCAAGCTATCCCCCTGGGTAGGGTGCCATGGCATCACAGCTCATAGCAACCTCCGACTCCTGGGCTCAAGCGAGTCTCCTGCCTCTGCCTCCCAAGTAGCTGGGATCACAGGCACCCACCACAATGCCCAGCCATTTTTTGGTTGCAGCCATCATTGTTGTTTGGTGGGCCCAGGCTGGGAATTCAAACCCACCACCTTAGGTGTACGTGGCTGGCGCCTTAGCCAATTGAGCCACAGGTGCCGAGCCTATAGATTTTCTTTTGCCTAAAACTCCTTTTAAAAGTTCTTGCAGAAGACATGTGCTCATAATTAACTCCTTCAGTTTTTATTTATCTAAGAAAGTCTATTTCTTTTCCAATTTTGAAGAATAATTTGGCTGGATATAAAATTCTTGGTGTTCTTTAAGTGTACTCCAATCTGTGGTATGGTATCTGTCATTAATTTCAGAAAGGTTTCAGCCTTTATTACTTCAAATACTCCTTCTGCTCCTTTATTTTTTTCCTCTTGTTCTGGCATTCTAATTGAGTACATTTGATATTACTCCTCGATTCTTAGATATTATTTTCTTTTCACATTATTTTTTGTCTTTACGTTTCTATTTGGAATGTTTCCATTGTCACGTCCTCATACATTAATTCTTTACTTGACTTTGTCTACTCTACTAATGTGCCTGCCAAAAGCATTCTTCATTTCTGTCGTGGTCTTTCTGATTTCTAATATTTTCTTTCTTGTCTTTCTTAGAGTTTCTATCTCTGAGTTTTCATTTGTTGTTTTTTTCCAGATTTTTTTCTTTGCATGTTGTTTACTTTTTCCAATAAGACCCTTAACACTTTAATCACAATGATTATAATGGGCTATCAGAAAATTCTAACATCTGTGTCCTATCTGAGTCTGTGCCCTGAGATTTTTTTCAGAGTGTTTTCCTTGGCTTTTAGCATATTTTATTATTTTTGCCTAAAAACTGGACATGCCCTGGGGAATAGGAACTGAGGTAAATAGGCCTTCAAGGATAGGATTTATATAAATTTGGCTAGGAGTTGGGCTGTGCCATGTTGGTTATAGCTTCAGGGACTAGATGTTTCAATGTCTATGTTCTTATTTTTATCTTGTTTTGGGTGTTTTCTAATGCTCCTCAGAGAGTCTCAGTCTTTCAGTGGGCCTCTGTCTCAGGGCCATGGCCTCCCCTCTTTTTTTTGTTTCTGGCCCTCCTTCAGTGCATAGCCCTCTCTTCCCATCCCTTCCAACTGCAGCATTCCCAATCTATGTTCCTTGAAGCCATGTCCCTTGTTGACTGCATTCCCTCCCACACCACACACCTTAGGTCAAATAGAAAGGCTATTGGGCTGGAGTGGAGAGAACTCCCTTATCCCAGCTAGGACAGATTTTCAGATTATATCCTAGCAAATTCCTTTTCTCCTGAATAGTAGGACTTTGTTTTGAAAAAGTTCCTGTTGATGTACATATCAGAATATTTACTCCTCTCTTCTCTGTGCCTGGCCATGAAAAAGGCTCTTTCTAGGAAGAATGAGTTTCAACTCCATATAATGAATACTAATATGAAACCAATATATAAACAACTACATGCCCATGTGAACAATAAAACACAAATATAGTCTAGCAAGGGGGAGGAGATAGGAGCAACAGGGGAGAGGGAGCAGGGAGGGCAACCAACAGAAGGAGGGAAGGCAACTGGATGGATCTCACCTAATGTGCACAATGTGAGGGTATTCAGCATGCCCTCTAGGTGAAGGGCTCAAATACAACTTGAACTTTACCTTAGAATTGAAAACAATGTAACCTAAAAATTTGTATTCTCAGTATAAATTTTAAAAATTATTTTCTTAGAGAAAAAAGGTCTTTCTTGTGCCCCCACAGTGGAGTTTCTAGAAAGAAAGGCCCCTAAAGTAAGAGACTGTAGCCTCCAGTAATTTTTTACTTTCACACAAATGCACACTCAACCTCTAGCAATTCAATACCATTTAAACATTCCTATCACTTTATGGTTCTGGGAGCTTCCACAGTCCTCCACATCTGTAACTGTCTGGTTGCCCAGCGTCTTTAGGTTTTAGGATGGCAGTGTGCCTTGCTGTTTCAGTTATATAATAGGTTTACGAAGAGTTGTTAATTTTTTGTTTATCCAGGTTTTTCTTATTGGAAGTATGGGAGTGACTTTACATGGGTCAGAGCTAAATTCCTGAAATAGGAAGTTTGTAGATAAACTACGGAAGAGTTTCTTCAAGAAGTTTTGATATGAGAACTATCAAAGATTTGAAACAGACTCTTTTCAGCACAAATATTCTTTTTTTTTAAGTACAAATACTATAAAGAAAATATTAACTGGACAGTAGTGTTCAAGAGGTCTAAGTTCAGGGGAGGTGGTGTGGGTGGGAAGAGCAACTGGAAAGTTATTGATGTCTGTACAGTAAACACTGACAGCTTAAACATGTGTAGCAAGAACAGAAAGAGGAAGAAAAAAATGGTCCTATAAAGATCTATAAAGGCAGAACGGACTCAGTTTGCAACTCAGGGTATGTAGGAAGAAGAGAAGGAAAAGGGAGAAACCAACAATGATTCAAAGATTTTTAAGGGTGTAGTAGGCAGTGGCTATAATTTTCCCAAAAATAAGGCAATGATATTGTTGGTCTAGGGCAGTTACATCAAAACCACTCATTAAAAATACGGCAACTGGAGATTCACATCTGCACAGAGACTCTCGTTGAAGTCATATGGCTAATTTTCTTATTGGATAATGGCTTTTTAAAAATATTTTATTGATAATATTTAACAATGTTTATTAAGCATCTACTAAAAATGAGAGTTTATGCAAGCACTGCTTGCTTGCTTTCTCATTCGATTGAAGGCAAAAGAGATTTAAAATAAGATACAATAAGCTGCCAATGGATAAAGTATTATCTAATGGATGTATCTAATGTGGACCACGTTTTTAATGGACCTCCAATGGTGTCACATTTATCAGGCTCAAATCTACAGTCAGAGGTATTAGGGAAGTGTAAATTTATGGACACAATCCATTGGATGTGAAGTTGACCATAACGCAGGGCTATTTTCATCCTGATATCACTGACTATAAACCTGAAATGCACTTGGATTTTTTTCAGAAACATCTAAGAGATTGCCATATAGTTGATATTCAAAATTAGGAAAGGAGATGTCTCTTAAATTAGTGTACTTGGATATCTCTAGATTCTATGTATTTAAAAATATAAACAGTTAATGCAAATCATTAGTTAATAGGAGTAAACTTACAGGGAAAACATTTCTACTGTTATATATTTAGGGAAATTACTATTAATTCTAAAGAACTAACTAAAATATTGAACCTACTGAATCCAATTGCATTCAAGCCCACAAACTAATCTGAAAAATCAAAGAAAAAATTTTCTGGGCCAAACATTATCAACAAATTCTTTTCAAATCAAATGACTTTGGATTTTTTTTTTTTTTTGAGACAGTCTTACTCTGTTGCCCAGTCTGGAGTGCCATGGCATCACCTTACCTCACAGCAACTTCATATTCCTGGTTTTAAGTAATCTTCCTGCCTCAGCCTCCCAAGTAGCTGGTACTACAGGCACCCACAAACACACCTAGCTAATTTTTCCTTTTTTTGATAGAGATGGGGTCTCATTCTTGCTCAGGATACTCTCTAATACCTGAGCTCAAGGGATCCTCCCGCCTTGGCTACCCAGACTGCTAGGATTACAGGTGTGAATCACCATGCCCATTCTGACTTTTGAATTATTAACATTGCTTTGTCTATGTGTTTGAATGGTAAATTACCCAGGATTTCAACTGAATCTCTCTTTCTAAACAGAAAAATCACCAAAGAACGATAACTCAGAAGGACTCTGTTCTCTTTCTGCAGTTACCTGCTTATTTTGCTTATAATTAGACAGTGGATTTCTTCAAAAGCTATGTTAGCTTTGCAAGTCTAGAGTTCTTTCAGCTTTTGGGGATGTGTGAGTATTGTCACATAGAAGATGAATGAGTGGCAGAACACATTTCTGTATAAACTGATGCAGTATAAACTAAGTCATAGGAACTAACCCAGGTGCTCTTGAACAAAGGCTGAAAGTTAAAATTATTCCAGGTGGGATGCAAAGGCCACAGAACCTTAGACATGCTCACAGGAGGTGATGACTTCTGTGCAATTGTTGCCTTTATATAAATATTATAGACGTATTTCAAAGCATATGGCCTTACTTTAAAAATGCATTTACACTTGTAATTTATTTTTAAATAATTCCTGAATTAGTGAGGTACCCTGTGCACTCAATGATTTCAATGAAGCTTCTGAAAAGTCAGAACTCACTCACTATAGGACAGGAAAATGGAAGGAGTCTTGTGACCATCTGGAAAACGACAGAAGATACTACAGCTAAGGAACTTTCTATTAAAGGACAGCCGATTCTCCATGGCACCTAGATGAAGGGTGAACTTTTTTAATCTTATCATGTAATAGCTAAAAAATACAATTTTACACAGTAGATGAATATTTCAGATTAGTTCTCCCTGTTAACAGAATAAATACTTGCTTTTCATATCACTTTCTATTATTTTTTGGAAGAGTACAAATATCTTATGAAAGTCAAGTGAAGGCAAGAAAGGGTGTTATATAAGGGAGGTATGGCTGCTACTGTAGATTATTAAATGTTGCAGTAGAAGCATCAGCACAAACCCTTTAAGGATTGTGAACAGATTTCATGTTGCTAATGTATAATATTGTAAGTTTTAGTAATTAGTGATATCTGGTATTCCTCTTTCAGCTACTGAATTTAAATTTCATGTGAAAGAATCTGAGACCAATTTTGAGTGATAAGAATATTACAGAGCAATTTATTGAATTGAAGATGGATGAGGTTCTAAAGTGAATAGTCTATTTGGTCCACATGGCCATGAAAAACACTATGTATTCTCCTAAGTGGTATCTGGGGCCAACTTACCTAACAGTACCATGTTTTTAGCCTCTAACATGTTTACAAGGAACATGCAAGGGATGTTAAGTTCAATATAGGATGTAAATATAATTGGAAGCAATATAGATCATCCAAATAGTTGGTTTTAATATAGTAAATATTTTTTAAGATACATGCACATTTTCATGGTTATAAAAATACATGTTAATTTTAGAAATCTAAAGATAAGCTATATTTAGAAATTGAAAGCACAAAAAGAAAACATTGGCAAGCTTCCAGTCCAATGATGGACTTTCCATAATCTTGATTCATATTCTTCCAGTTGTTTTTTTCAAGCACTTTAAACAGAAGAGCAATGGCTAGCAAGAGTTTTTCTTTTCTCTAAAAATATTGATTTGCCATTTATATAATGAAAATTTCAGATTATTAATATTCTTAAATTCTATTTAAATACAGAAAGTCAATTAGAAATTTTGACTAAAAATGTTACTTTTTGGCTTCAGTTTTATGTTCTTGTCAGTGTTAGTGAACTTTTCCCAACCTAAAATGGTTGATCACTGATTTAACGGGCAACTTCACCTGGTATGTTTCAAATGTATTTTTCTCATAATCTTAAGTGATCTCTCTTCAATACCACCCATATGTAATTATGAGGCAGAAATACACTATCAGAACAAAGGATAACTAGTCAATGATTGGTGTTACTGAGAGGATAGCTAATTACTTTTGTATAGTGTCTTAACAGTCTTATACTCTTACCTGTCTGAGAAGGAACAAAGTATTGTTAATAGAATGTTCTGTGTTTTAATGCATATTAAATTCACTTCAAAATACGTGTCAATTGACATGAAAATATTCATTTATGAGTTAACCTACTTTTCAAAATTATTGCCACCTCACTATTCTCTTTTTTAGCCCTCCCCACCCAGACAGTAGCCAGCCACAATGTTCAGATTCCATTTATTTTACATCTCTTCTTGCCAAATTATCACTAAGTTTGTGTTTTAACATTATTTACAGGCAGCTCAGATTGGGTGCATAAACATCTTTAATTCATTTGTCATTTGCCCATGTGACACGTTGCTCCTTTAACTTCGCAGCCTTTGCAGCAGGCCAGCAAAAGTCTCTCTTTTCTGTGTGGGTTAGTTAAGATGTATCTGGCTGTTTTGCACTATCTTTAGTATGCAGGGAGCACAGAGATGGAGATAAAAGGCGAAATGTCTATCTTTGAGTCCTCTGCAATACCGAATAAGTTATCAACCCACTAACATGCATGTCTGAATAGACTCCTTTGGCAACAGTGAGATGTTATCTTCCCTGACATGCGAATTCCTCCCTCATGTCAAGCCATGAAAGTACTAAGAATCAACACACTAGTAAAATGAACGTGGCAACACCACTGGGACTGCGAGAGCATCATATTTCCCCCTAGCTCCTTTAAAAAAAATTCTCCAGTTGAATCCTTGATATACATATAAATTAGTCAGTCTGAAGAACTGCCTGAAAGTCCATCTCTTTAATCTCGTGGAGTAGGCGTGGGGAATATACTCTGTGCAATGCTCAGGGGCCCTGTTTTCCCCTTTCTGCTTTGCCATTCTTCTTCCTAGCCAGCCCACACAGGCACAACTAAGAGACGTGGATGCTGCATAGTTATGTCGGCCAAATAAGCATAAATTTGACTATGGGTTGGCCCAGAGTGGATGAACCCACAGCAAATGCAGACAGACTGATGAATTCATAATAACAATCATAAAAATCAGAGCTAGCAGCATTGTTACAAAAGCCACAGTCTACCAGATACTGTCCATGGGTCATTACAAACATACTGAGATACACGAAAATCAGAAACTTAAAATCTGCTTGGATAGAAGCAAATGAAACCCTCCCAAAAATACTGACAAGCTGAGCAACTTGAAACTTGCATGGGTGACTCAGAAAGGATGATTCCACTGTGTTTCTTGAAAGTGAAATAATGGCTCATAACATAGTCTATCTCCAAACTTTCGTAATGATGACATATAAGCACATTTTATCTACCCATCATTGGCTCCTCTCAATATCCATAGGAGGGTGCACTTTACTTCCATTTTATATACCACAAAACTGAGGCACAGACCACCTACACTAAACTTGGGAGTGTGGATTGGTATTCAACCCATATTTCTAACCCGCTGCTTGATCACATGCCCATTTTTTAAGTAAACACTACTCCCTAATTTCTCACACCCCTTTTAGTATTTTCATATTTCTTCACCATAATCTGGTAAACTAGGTTTTGTTATCCTTACACTTGGATGAACACCCACCAGGTACCAAGAATCAAAGATGATATGATTTCACCAAATTAGCCAACTGCCTATTTTATTTAGTAGGAGAGAGATTAAATCAGTCATAAATCCATATATTAATAATGTGGTTTAAACAATTTTAAGAATGCAAATAAAATGGTGCGTCTTGTTGGATGTTATATGTAAGAGCACAGGGTTTACAGTGCTAGAATGTGAAAATAATGAAGTGAAATCCTAAGTCCTGGTAGTAAACTGCTCAGATTAGTTTATATTAATAATACTCAGGAGGCAGGATTATTCTAGGACCAATAAATACAACAATTAAAAATTGTTGAACCATTATTTCAAGGAATGTTACCATTATGTAATTAAAAATAGAGATAGATGATGACCAATATTTACATTCCAATCAGTCAATCAGTTAATTAGTGTACCCAGAGAGATAGAAGATAGAAAAAGTGGAATTTATACAAAAGAAATAGTAATAGCTAGCCAATGAGCAGTCTGTAGCACCATTTAATCAATGATAATTTTATTCAAGAAGCAACTGTTAAAACTCTGATCATATAAAAGGTTTTCTGCTAGGTGATACGATTAATACGAGATAACATTTTAAAAATACCCTCTCTTAAAGAGCTTCCACTCAAGGTAGAAAAGAAAGACCTTCTAAAAGAAATGGCCAGGGGGAAAAAAAAAAAGAACTGCTAGAAGCAGGAACTGAATCTTCAAGAAAATTATGGGCACAGGGTGGGAACGCTAACGCCAGTGAAAGGCCACGTTGGAAGGTACAGAACTGTGAAAAGATCTTGATGAGCTGGCGATGTGACGTGATGGGGTGGAGTCATGCAGTGACAGTACCAACAAATATTACAACAGTGGGCAAAGGATACCAGATGAGAGTGAGAGGGCGTCAAACACCAGGAGAGGAGAACGATGGGCATCGGGTCAGTGGTAGGGGGCTGCCTGGGTTCTGGAGTAAGCAACATCTGCAGTACCCAGCAAGGAGTAACTGGAGACACAGTGCAAGTTTTGTAAAGAATCTTTCTTGCAAGCTATTAAACCCATAGGCCATGCATGACCTCCTGCCTCACGTAGACTTTCAGGGATTTGTCACACCCACCTGAGCCTGACTTTAACACGAACCAGCAAAGCCTGCCATGATTTCATCATCGAGCCTAGTCCCACCTAACATCCTTGAAGAGGACACTGGCACTGACAGAAGATGCAACCACTCTGTAACGTCATTGCCAGTTATCAGTTTGAAAAACTGTACTGAGATTTTATAGGCGTGGGTCATAAGATTCTGAAAGTGAGTCAAGTCACTGAACTAGAAAACAGTGCAACTAAGACTCACCGGCAGGGATGTCCGAATCCATTTCCATACCCTCAAGATGGTTACATTCCACATGAGAAGACCACATTCATCCTTCTCTTCCTCTTCCTTTCCCATATAAATATTTGCTTAGTGCTTTTCCATTTAAAAATTAAGTGCCAGCACTCATAAATTGGTAGATGATAAAATGAATTCCCAACTCCCCGTTTCCCAGTGCCCTCACACCCCTCCTCTATTTGCATTGGCATGAGAACTTCTAGTTCCACTAAATGAGTCATTGGGGACAAGAAAATTAATTTATTTGAGCAGATGTATATAAACGTTCCTCAGAATAGAATCACAAAACAGCCCAGTATTTACATAAGGTCCCTATAATTGATGACCTTTTATAGTTTTGTGTGAAGAATCCAAGGAGCTGACTAAGAAGCTACATGGGAAATATCAACATGATTAGAAATACAGGCTCATCTCTTGAATTCCAATTCTGTGGCGTAAGGCACAGTGAGCCCAGAGGGGAAAAGTGGCCACAGAATTCCTCAGCGGAACAGCACGTTCATCACCCTGAGGGAGCCGAAATCTACTCAGATCATAGTTTGCAAATGTCAGAATGGTAGCATTCAATAATTGTGAATTGCAAACTTTTAATTCTACTGTTTTCTGCCAGTAGTAGAAAATATCTAAGTTTTAAGACTAAACTGAGCACTTGTTTCAAGTTCGCCATCAATAGCACCATCCTATTTATATTAAAAACCAGTCCTCTCTACTGGGTGACATTTGCAGACTTCTGACTGTACATTTTTTGCACTGAATGAAGACGACTCTGTTTCCAAAAGCTCACAGCTAAGTATAACTTTTATTTTATGGATCAAAGGCTTTCCCTCGAGATTAAGACCTTTCATTCTGCAAGATTGCACATTCTGTATTTCTCTACCATGATTTGGATGTAGAATCCTTGGAACTCGTGGGTGGAGTTTTCCAGGGGAAAAAGAAACATGCCAGGTAAAAATAACCCACAGATTCCTCCAAACACAGATCAGTACCCAAAGCAAATAAAATTACTTGAAAAAGAATCATTTTGAACAGGCATTAACAATCTGTAACTCAAATGCATCCATCATTACAGATGGCACTAAATTTTGAAGAAATAGAAGTTGGAAATACAATTTCTTTGAGAGTTAAAGGCTGAGAGGACAAGACAAGCTAAAATAAACAAATTAATATATATAAGTAAATAATAAAGAAAAAGAGGTAGGGAAAGAGAAAATTCTCTAGAGAAACCTTAAATAAAATAATTTTCTATAGAAAAAGATGGGGGGTCTGGCAAGTTTTTATTGGTCTTTTCCTGATTAGAATCTTATGAAAAGTCAGAGGAATGTTTATTTGCCAGGAGTGACAACAAAACAAATTCAGTAACTAATTAACATGAGCCCATCTGAAGGTGTACAAGTGAGTCCCCCAAACTTGGGGGGACTAAGTTGTCTAATCAATGGAAGCAGATATTCATCCATATACCTAATTAATCCTTCATTACGATCTTGTGAGCCTCCTTTGCAAGGCAAGAACCTACCCACAGGGAATATTAAAATGAGGAAGCAGCCTGGAAACAAAGACTGGGGCTGGCCCTCAAGCAGCTCACAGTTTAGAGGGTAAGATAGAGAAGATGTTCCCAAATTCTCCACATCCACACCAGCAACTCTGGCTTTGGGATTTTGTCAACAAATATTTATTGCTGTGGAATTCACTTTTTTTCTTAACAAACCCAGAGACATAAATAGTGTCAGTTTTATGATGTGCTTTAATAAAGTGAAGTATTTAGAAATTACTTAAATATGTAAGGGCATTTGTCCTTATATTAAATGACCCCAGACTACTGATGCTTTAAACCCCCTATGTCTATCATTTCCCTCTTTTCTTCCTACTGTCAATGGGCATTTTTTGCTAGTAATAATATATCTGCCTGTTGCATCCTCAATCCAGTTTTTAATATATCACATGTAATAGTCTACAAACTAGGAAAACATATTATTGATTTTTTTATACTAGTGTGTAAAGGAATAGATAAGGGGCCGTGAACAAAATTCTAATCATATAAAATTTTTATGTGAAGAGAAAAAAGTATTTTAGTGCATGGATATACTAATTTCTCAAATGAAATTTATGCCCTTTTTCTGATTTTTCAGAAAATACTCTAAGTTTCTGAGTAACTGACTTCTGGGACAGTTGAAGTGTTATTTCAGTATGCTAATTTTAGAAGTACAATATGACATAATGGAAACAACAAAGACAACATAGAATCTAGGACCAAATAGTTATTCTTTTTGCTTATGTGAACTTCAGCAATTGGTTTAGCATTTCTGAGTTCACTTTCTTTGCATTAAGAATAAAACAACAGTCTTGGAGTAAGACCTACAGGATTAGAGATTTCCTATGCAAATAAACATATATAATGTCAATAAGGCTCGATGCACAGTACTTGTTAAAGCTATCTTTCTACTCATTAATAGTAGTCTACACATTGTCCTTCAAATATGTAAATATTTTAACTTTTCACAACTTTATATTTTACCCATGATGTAAATTTATTTTGGTTTATAACAAATTTAAATACTTTACTGGATCAGTAATGCCTTGATAAATTATCCCATACTGCTTTTATTTTTTAATGTCTATTTTTAAAATAAGGTTTAATATTAAATTTGTAATCCAATCTATCTAAATTATTTACAGGTAGTTTCAGTGAAAGAATTAAAACTTTCATGCCTTTGGTTCCTTGCCTTGATTTGAATAATTTGAATGGTGACGGATTGTCCGCTAATACTTACCAACTATGTATTCTTCTGATGGTTTTCCTTTTACAGTCTCCATCTGTCTCCAAATATGTCTCACGTTTTTCAAATAAATATTAATAAATTATAGATGTTTTATTGAACAGACTGAATTTTAATGAAAAAATGAATAAGGTAAAAGTAAGGGAGAATTATACAAAATGAATATATCCAATGCAATTAATATGACACCAATTGTTGATCTGACTTTTAGGGTAGCAGTAATCATAAAGTTTATATAAAGTGCTTCTATATTGCTTGATCTAGACATTTTTTAATAATCATATACATGTTATGATATTTAATGTATATAGCATGTCATAAATTCTAATTCAGATCACAATTTCCCATACTGGAATAATAAACTACAATATTTATCATCATGTCACATTTAAAACATGCTGTACTATCTTTTTCAATCCAATTCCAAATCTAGTCTAAACTAAAGCACAGTTGTTTCTTTTAGTCACCTAGTATAAGGACTATCACATAATTAAGGAGAGACCAAAGAAAAGAACTTATATATTATGAAAATAACTCTACCTGAGTCATTACATTTCACTTTGTGATGTCTATGGTTTAAACTTATTATTTGTCTTTTCAAATGAAATATTTCTTTCAGATATCAGGAACATACTTAGCATTAAATTTAGTCCTCTAATATTTGAACAATGAACTTTTTTTCCAGCTTAGATTCATTACTGATTTTGCTACGTTGCCTAAAATTTATTAAAGAACATGGCACTTTAATCCTAGTGAAACTGGTTGGTTTATTATGAGGAACAAATGTGCCAACAGACAGATCAGAGCTCCAGAAATATTTTTGATTTCTTTTCCAACCAAATGGTTTATATTAATTTGGAAGTGTATGTGAAAATAAACTTCAAATGTTATTCCTGAAGCAGTGGACATTAATAAGAGCAATGATACTTGACATTGTGATTCCTTTTTAGGCATTTAATGACTTGTTGGCTCATTAAACATCATTTGCTCTTTGCTTTTCATGGATCCTAGAGCCAGTTATTAACTCCATAGGAAGAAATGTGAACAATGGAATTATTGCCTAATTGTAGTTACAATCTTTTCTCCCTTGTTTAACACGTATCTAGGAAACTAATATTAGAAACTTTACTATTCCTATTATTTTTCTAGTAACGGATGTCTTTGCTGAATTATTTTTAAGTCTGTGTATTTTGTAAGAGAAAATTATTACAGATACGAATTGGGTACATTGAATTGGGCACTTTTCTTTTTTTTTTTTGAGTTTCACAACTAATATGTGAAAAATATTGAAAAATAAAGTATAAAGCTACATTTGAAATAAATTTTGCTTTTCATTTATAAATAAACTTAGTTTATGTTTATGTATTTTGAATGTTTCTTTTCCAATAGCTAAACTAGAAGTATATAGTCTATCATTTTAATGATAAATACTTAGTGCTTATTTTAAAAATAACAATATATACTTTTTTAAAAGTATTTGTTTTTCATGGTGTTATTTGATTACTGTAGAAAGAAAGATTGTTTATTTTTCTAGTGATGATTTCTTAAATAGGCTATATGCCAGAGATTAAAAATGCAGCTCATATGTCACATTCAGCTCCTAGATATACATATTTGTATAAAATTCAATTAATTAGGAAACTTAAAATAGACCTATAAGGGAAAACTAATTTGTGAATGTGGCTTAGGCAAAAATTTCCCAAATATAACACTGAAAGCTCAATTATTGAAAATATAATGATCAACTGGACTTCACCAAAATAAGAAATGTGAGCTTTTCAAAATATGCTGATAGAAGAATAAAAAGGTACACAACAGATTAAGAGAACATGTTTTGCAAATTGCAAATCTGATAAAGGATGTTTATGCAGAATTTATGAAGGACTTGAAAAACTCAGTAATAAAAATTCAATAATTTATTTTGTAAAAAAATGGGCAAATTATTTGAAAAAGCACTTTACCAAAGAAGATATGCAAATGGAAAATATGCACATGAAGCTATATTTAACATTACTAACAATTAAGGAAATAGAACTTGACATATATGAAAATGTAAATTAATGAGATTTTACTATACACAGATAATATAATGGACTTAAAAAAAACTGACAATACCATTTCATGCATCTCAAAATGTTTTCCAAGTGAATATTTCTCAGACAGTTAAGCATAAACTTACCACAAGATTGTCAAGCATAACCAAAGAAAAGCAAAGGCTCAGAAAAGACTTGATAAGATTTCAAGTTTATTCATCAGGCTGATCTTTGGCATACTGATGGACTACAGCTATCAAAATTGAAGCATAACAAAAAGCATAAAATCATTTCATTCACTCAAATGAAATGAAAATTTAAATGTACACAAAAGCTTGTATATGGATTTACATGAGTAATAAACATTCCCACATAACAATTTGATCTGCAATTGTACCCTTTCATATGCGGGGAAGGTCCTGTACAAACGTTCATAAGGAAATAAAGCTCAAGTGATGGTGATAGTGTTGATGACAAGCACAATTACTAAGCATCTACTGTATGTAAAATATTCCCCATAAACTAATTTTCCCAATAACTCTGCAAAGTACATTAATACTATTAACCTAAATTCCCAAAAAGAAAAGCAAATTTGATAGAAGGTAATTCAGTTGATACTCCATGGCTAACAACAACATAGTAGTTATTAGATCTATTTTTTTCCAAAGAGCGTTTAAAACTGATCACCATTTGGTGACTCTTAGTTTTTTTTCTGTTGCAACATGTTTGAAAATAGATGCTTTCCCATCATTACTTATGGAACAATGTTCCCGTAATAACAATGAGAGACATATGTGTCATACTATCCAACAAAGGCATAGTTTTAAAAAAGAATAAAGTAATTTTGAAATGATTGACCATACCTTTTAGCACACAAAAAATATGCCTCCTATTTTCAATCTCCTTTGTGGAGACTTGCTATCTAAATGGTCAACATTAATATAAATTTTCTTATCTAAATAGATTTCCGGCTCAGCGCCTGTGGCTCAATCGGCTAAGGCGCCAGCCACGTACACCTAAGGTGGCGGGTTCGAATCCCTAGCCCGGGCCCGCCAAACAACAATGATGGCTGCAACCAAAAAATGGCCAGGTGTTGTGGCGGGCGCCTGTGATCCCAGCTACTTGGGAGGCGGAGGCAGGAGACTCGCTTGAGCCCAGGAGTTGGAGGTTGCTATGAGCTGTGATGCCATGGCACTCTACCCAGGGGGATAGCTTGA
>CAUYQV010056908.1:0-55740 GCA_963574575.1 Galagoides demidoff | reverse complement strand
TTCTTTCTTTCTTTTCTTTCCTTCCTTCTTTCCTTCTTTCTTTCTTTCTTCTTCCTTCCTTCCTTTCTTTCTTTCTTTCTTTCTTTCTTTCTTTCTTTCTTTCTTTCTTTCTTTCTTTCTTTCCTTCCTTCCTTCCTTCCTTCCTTCCTTCCTTCCTTCCTTCTTTCCTTCTTTCTTTCCTTCTTCCTTCCTTTCTTTTCTTTCTTTCTTCTTTCTTTCTTCCTTCTTCTCATTCCAACTTCCTCCTCCTCCTCCTCTCCTCGTTCTCCTCCTCCTTCTTCTTCTCCTCTCTCTCTCTCCCTCCCTCTCTCCTTCCCCTCTCTCTCTCTCCTTTCTTTCTTTTTTCTACTGTCTCTGAACTATATTATTGTCACAATCTTTTTTTACAACCCCTACAGTATTTTTCCTATACTAGGAGCAAGAATAGATTGGAACATTTAACTAACCTGCTGCAAATTCTGTAAAAGTCAAACTCTTTACCAAGAAATGCAAGGCCTTGAACAGATATCCCCTGCTGGCCAGCTGACTACTCTCCTCTTCACTTCACATGTCTTGACAGATCTGGGGTAGGCTTGGTAGTTATTCCAAGCGCAAAAAAAATCTTTCAAAGAAATTAGCAACCATTATATGAAGTAAGCAATAATATTGAAATATGATGTTTAAATTTAAGTTTTATTGTCAACTTCCTGTGAACCTTACAACACTTCCTTAGAAACATTGGATCTGGTTATATCTGAACAGAAAGGATAATGTGGCATGTTAGAAAAAATGTTTTATCTATTTTAATTGCTCATCCCTAGATTTCCTTTGCCTTCCAGGTGTCAAGTTTGACCAACTCAGATCCTAGCATTACTTCAATAGTATAGGGATTATATGTTGCATAGAGGTCTTTTGTGTCCAGTGGCTACAGAAGGTAAAAAAAGAGAAAGATTATTTTTCCAGGCTGGAAATATGTGGGGAAGGTGTGCCATAGGTAATAATATTGCTAAGCAAAACTCAAGAAGGAAAGTTAGCATAAAGAGGAAGTTCCAAATTGGTGGATTGTGTTCCCTGTTTCTTTTTGAGGACTTCCAGGACAGTGAGTCCTCAATATGAGACATTTGTATTATACGCCAGAGACTTACTGAGTGGTCAGGAAGACAAGGGTTCTTCAGAGACAGAAGGACCCAGAAGCCAGACATGTTTCTGGCTCATTAATGTAATCCTCTGTCTCTTTTGGTGCCACATGTTACATAAACTGCACTCCTCTCTGCCCCTTCCCATGCTGATATCGGACAAAATGAAGCAATGAAATGTTCTTTGCATATATTTATAATAGTGTACCTTTTGGAGTTTCCCTTTTTATATGATCAATTCATTTTGACATTTCCTTCCTGCACTAGTAATTTTATTCATTTTGTGGGAGCAAAAGGTATCTATCCACAGTTTGACTATAGCTAAAACACTGAGAGAATCTAAACCAAATATCAATTTGGTACAGTCTTATAGTTGTTCAGAGAACTGAGAGCAATCTTCTCCAATAATCCATCCACTCATTGACATGCTACAGCTATGTAACAGTGTAAATCATATAAAAATTGGAGGACATGAAGAAAGAATGACATGAAATCATAGTAAGAAAAAACAGTGATGACACTGAAAACAATTGAATGCTTTGAGATTTAATAGAGGTCAAACTGGAAATGTTCTTCTTTGAAAACACAATGTAATGCAATCATATGCAAGAAAATGAGTCTGTAAAATGTCTGTGCAGTTACATAAATCTAATTTTCTTTTATTTTTCCAGTATAAATTAAAAACTAGACCTTTAACCTCTTAGTCCATTTTTCTTTGGTTTTGTTCTTTTATAATTTTGTTCTGTGCTTTTTTGTTTACTTTTTGCTTCAACTGATTTTGTACATTCTAGAAAATTAGTTTTACCTATAAAATTTGAAATATTAAAAGAAATTTTATGAAACTAAGAATGAGTATTTTCATTATCAATTAGCCATAAATCTAACATTTGAATATTCAGAGCTTAGATCAATAACAATACTCAATTTTGTGTCTTTAGAATAAAATATTTAAAAGTTTAATGCAATATTATTTTAATTCAAAGAACACATTATTTAACCAACACAATCTTCTCAAATACCCTAGATTAAATTAAATTAGCTTTGCTCATCTCCTAAGGAGCATATTTGAAATATATGTTAATTGTCAGATACACAGATTTATCATTTGAGATTACAATTGTCCCCCAGTATCTACAGAGGCCTGATTCCAGGACCCTCACTTATACCAAAATACGTGGATATTCAAGTTCCTTATATGAAGGGAATAGCATTTGTATCTAACCTATGCACCTTAACCTTCCTGTTTTATGCACAGTAAACCTTCCTGTTTACTTTAAATAATTTCCAGATTGCTGACAATACCTAATATACATTTCATTTATGTTGATTCCATGTAGTCCGATGTATCTGGAAAATTCAAGTTTTGCTTTTAGGAATTTTGTGGTATATATACACTTGAAAATATTTTCAATCTGTAGTTGGTTGAATTCATAAATACTGTATATGTTTATTTAAGATTAAAGAGACTATATATATTTAACATAACCCTTTGCAGATATAGACAAACTCATAGTTGCATAATAAAAGGAGAACTATTCATTCCTTAGAATTAGTAAATAACAAATTACAATCTGGGAAACATTGAAATCAGCATAATTCTGGAGTTTGTTATATTACTATGAGTATTTTATACCTGATACAATATCAGGCCTTACCATGGGATGTCTAACAGAATCTGCACTTTTAACAAGATCTCCAGGTGATTTTCATGTGCTTACACATTTAAAAATATCTGGGAAAGAAGAGATGAAAAGATGAAGAAAGGAGAAGAAACAGGAACTAAGTGTCCTAAGAGGGCCTGGGTGAAAATTTTAGTTTATTGTTTTCTAGTTAGTGCACACAGACCAATGAAGGGGCAGGTGCCTCTATGTCGGTCTCATAACTTACCTAGTAGCCTTATCTTCTAGGGCTCTCTATCAGGTTGACCTACTCTGAGGAATGCCTAGACTAGAGGTAATTTAACATTTGGAAACTCTTCAAATTCACAGGGCAAACACCATAACTGGTAATTTTAAGCATGTCATGTCATAGGGGCTTTGTATGTTTAACACAAATAAAAGTATAAATCTACATAGTACAAAAGATTGCAAGTCAAGGAATTGGAAATTATATGTCTAGTAATTTTCACAAGGTAGCTTTCATATTTATCCAAAATTTGTTCCTGAGATTAGTAGTAAATGAAAATACAAAATAAAAGATGCAGACTCTAAGAAAGGTTTTAGCATATGCATAATTTTCATCGTAAGAAATCAATGAGATGACTTATGACTTACTGAATGTAAATAAATATAAAAAATAGTGTCTGTGTGATGCAATAACATATAAACATATTTTTCATGACTTTTGAATATTTTTATTATTTTTGAAATTTTATAAACAGAAATATAGATCCTGGCTTGGTGGCCATAGTACAGTGGTTACAGCACCAGCCACATACAACAAAGGTGGCGGGTTTGAACCCAGCCCTGGCCAGCTAAACAATGACAACTGCAACAAAAATATAGCCGAGCATTGTGGCAGTCACCTGTAGTCCCTGCTATTTCAGAAAATGAGGCAAAAGAATCACTTAACCCTAAGAGTTGGAAGTTGCTGTGAGCAGTGAAGCCACAGTACTCTACTGAGGGCAACAAAATGAGACTTTGTCTAAAAAAAAGACAGAAAGAAAGAAAAGAAAAAAAAAGAAAAAGAAATATAGATTTTTATTTTAAAGACACAAAATTGAGTATTGTTATTGATCTAAGCTCTGAATATTCATGTTTGAAAAGTAATATAGCTATTTTGTAGGAAAAATCTGATTAACTGCCTAGTTAATCTGATTTCATTTTAGTCAAGATTTTTACATGACCAGAGAAATTCTTTAACATTAGAAAAAAATTAGGATACTCTCTTTTGTATTTTTAAATATTTTTCTACTAAAATAGTATGTGTGATTGCTGTCTTTCGTATTATCAGTTATTAGATGCCCCTAAAAAATAATAAAATTGATTTTGTTGGATAGTTAATATCAAGTACTTATTTATTGCTAAATTTTGATGTCAACATTTATAACATTATTTAATCAATTATTTTTAGAAAAGTATACAGTATTTCTTAGATAAAAAGGATTATTTGTTCAAGTGACTTATTAAAGTACATTATAGGAAAAAAGAGTTTCACAAATGTGTTTTTCATAATACTTTTATTCTAGAGGGGTGTGCTATTTAATTTTGGATATTTTTCAAATTTTTATGTTATAATAAGTGAAAACTAATATTTGGTCTTTTCATATTGCTTACTGTATCCTGTATTCAAAATAATGTGTGATTAAATGAAAATTAATCATTTTATACTTATAAAAATTCTTAAGAATGCATATTATAAACATTTTTAAAGGTATCAATTTTTCTTAGAAGGGCTTGCAATTTCTTAAACAGTTTAAATTTATGTATACAATAGTTTTGTTTCCTTTATAACAAAATCAATAATTTAAAAACAAAATTAACATAATTTTTCAAATCACAGCATGGACCCAATACCCAAGATACAAAGTTTAAATCAATAAATAAGCAGTGTAAATTTTATCACATTATACATTACAATATTTAAAAAATTGTTCTCTTCTTCTACCCACAGTTCTTATTTCTGTAGAAATAAATGTTAACATAAGCCATGTGGCGTAGCTACAAGTATCAGAAGCTACTGAATTATGAGATACATCTCATGTTGAACAATTAATAACTCTAGCAAACTTATGTTAGTTTTTTTTTTTTACATTTGAAATTGTCAGTATATGTTTGAGGTCAAGGAAAGACTGTCATTTGACAGTCACATGACAAAATTAGAGAATGTGTTGAGTGTGGGTTAATGGGAGTGACAACAATCCTATGAAGTTTATTAAATCTAAATGTTTTCCTGAAAGATTGATAAATATATAATATAGTTTTGTTTTCCTCAACCAATAGTAATATATTTATTGATGAAAAGGGCTTGAAAGAACATTGTGCATTCTGCACATAATATTCTAAACAGATTACTGAGAATATATTACTTATAATACATTAACAATTTGAAGATAAATAAAAATAATATGAAAAACTAAATGAACACATTATGTTTGTGTTGTACAATTTAGCCAAAATAACCAGAGAGCAAAAGGAGAGAAACTCCCTTATAAGTAAACTTGCTTATAGATTTGAATTCTAAATGAAATGCTGTCAAAGTGAAATAATCAATCATGCACATGTCATCTCATCATCAACTAAAGTGCTCCGTAAAAAACCTACTTTTCAAAAAACAATATAATGGAATAGTGACCAAAAGTAGAGTTTTATCAAAAGAGTATAAACATAAAGGAAATTGAAAACAATGTGAATTTTCTCAATTTGAAATTTACTTGTATGATACTAATTGCAAAATAGGTTTTCTTGGCTGACATTTAAATGTAATGAAATATTCAAGAACTGCTATTTACTGACAAAGAACAAAAATTCATGTTTGAAAAGTAAAGTTGACAATAATTATTATTGCTTTATCAGAGTTATGAGTTGATTTTCCTCCCATTTGCTACTCTAGAATTTAGATGAGTAGCATCTAACATTTATTATTGAATTCAACGGTCAATATTTCAAAGACATTTTAACCATAAAATCTGAAATAAAATATTTTTCTTCAGAGAGGATATCTAAATATACTTATTTAGAAAATAAATTATTGTTTTAAAAATTGTATACTCAGTATTTAACATCTTCTCTAACAGTTTGTGCTTCGGTTTCCCTTCCATATTAATATACTCGCCAGAAAAATAGGGAGTTCTTACATTATTAAATCACACTTAGAAGCCTTACAGTCTTCAGCAGTTTACCCCTGTGTACATACACATTTTGCTGTATTCTACCTATGTTATCCTTTGTGTAAGTTTGGGAAGCATTTACCTAGATGAAGAAATGAAGATAGAAATCTAGGTAGAATAGAAAATTACTTGCAGAAAAATAGTACAAACATTTCTATGTTTTATAAAATAATTTCAGTTTACCATTGTAATTTCATTCTGAAGTAAAAGAATAACTAGTTATTAGGCAAGTGCTTTATTCTTCATAGATTAGCAAATTATTAAACATCCTTCTATCTTTTACATTCATTTTCAAGAAACAAGATTATTGATTACTAATTATCCCATGGTATTTTAATTTCGGAGGAAAGTTTAGATATTTAAAATTAACTTATTTAAATACGTACACACTATATCTTCCGAGATTCAATGAACCAAATAGGATTGCGATTGGTTTTTGTTTTTTGTTTGTTTGGTTGGTTGGTTTTTGCTTTTTTAATTAATTTTTTTAGTTGGCTAGCAGGGAGGAGTTGAAAGGAGACTTCTTTTTTTTTAACCTAATTTACTCTCTTTTTATTAGCTTAACCTATATCATCTGTAGATTAGAAAGAAAATATGGTTTACAGTATAGGGCAGGTGTTTCCTACCCAAGCCCATGGGCCACATGGGTCCAAAGATGGTTATAAATAGAGCCAAAAACTCACTTAAAACATTGTAAGATTTTTTGTGTGATTTTTTTGGTAGAGCTCAATTGCGTAGTTCTTGAGAGTGAACATTGAAGATGACAACATTATGTCACAATGTCAGGTAAAATAAGCATACACATGGGCAGCACCTGTGGCTCAGTGATTGGGGAACTGGCCCCATATACTGAGGGTGGTGGGTTGGAGCCTGGTCGTGGCCATACTGCAACAAAAAAATAAGCATATGTAGGCCCTCTTGTACACAGGTGAGGCAGTTTTATGGCAGTGTACCACTTCCAGTGTGTTACCTTCCAACTGCAGTCAGTTGAATTGACACCATCAGACACTACATGTGCTTGTGGTAAATTAGAGAGGCAGTGATTATCAATATCGTTTCAAATTATCAGTGCAACATTAGGAATTTAACGTTATTTAGAAGTCAGTAAACATTCTTATTTTATTATTTTAAGGGTATTTTCACACCTCAGCACTCCTTGTACATCACTGGCGTGAAGCATCAGAGGAATGAGCTTAATAATTAGCCCTCCACCTCACCCAGAATCATCAGCTGATATGTGAAAGGTCCCCAAACCTTGCTTTCTAGTTTCCTATCAATTAATCTTTATAATAAAAGTAAGCATAGTCCCTTATCTTATGTTATTGTTTTAATCCCCAGCATAACTTCTACAATGTCTTAAGAAAACAAACCCCCCCAAAAGAAAAATTATGAAGGAATACAGATCAATGAAAAGTGAACGGATGACTATATTTTTGCCTAGACAAATAATAAGGTATCCTGCAGAATTTTTTGGAAATGTATACAAAGTTTCAATGACTATAATTAGAAAACATGCAAAAGCAGGCTTCCAAATCTGACGTGTATAAAGGAATTGTTATAAGGACAAAATAGTGGTACTGAAAAAAGGTCTGTCTTCTCAACAATTTATTTTAGGTTAAAACTAAAATGGATCCCTTGTAAAAGCTAGTTATATGGTAGTATGTGTAAAAAAAAACAAAAAATCAAAACCATCTACTGATGATGAGTTTGTTAAGTAATGTATGGTAGATATAATTTGCCCTGAAAAAAGGGCGTGATACTTCTTTTTTTATTGTTGGGGAATCATTGAGGGTACACAGAACAAAGTTAAACTGCTTGCATTTGTTAGGGACAGTCCCTCTTATAAAGGTATCCTGCCCCCAAGAGGTGTGTCACACACCATGAGCCCACATCCCTTCCCTCCTTCCCTCTCTCTACTCTCCCAATCCCCCACTTCCCATCATGTACTACAATCAATTGTCCTCATATCAGAATTGAGTGCATAGGGTTCTTGCTTCTCCACTGTTGTTATTTTACTAAGAAGAATGTGTTCCCGTCCATTCAGGTTAATGCAAAAGATGTATTGTTTCATGTCTTATATTTAGATCTTTTATCCATCTTGAATCTTTTTTTTTTTTTTTGCAGTTTTTGGTAGGGGCCAGGTTTGAACCCACCAATTCTGGTACGTGGGGCTAGTGCCCCACTCCTTTGAGTGACAGGAGCCACCCTTGAATCAATTTTTGTGAGTAGTGAGAGTTGAGGATCCAGTTTCAGCATTTTACATGTGGTTTTCCAATTCTCCCAGCATCAATAATTGAATGGGGATTATTTTCCCCCAGTGTATGTTCTTGTTTGGTTTATCAAAGATCAGGTGGCTATAAGATATTAGTTTCATCTCATGGTTTTCTATTCAGTTCTGGGTGTCTATGTCTCTATTTTGTGCCAATACTATGCTATTTTGACCACTATGGCCTCGTAATATAGCCTAAATTCTGGTAGGCTGATGCCTCTGGCCTTGGTTATATTGCTAAGAATTGCCTTAGCTATGCAGGTTTTTTTCTGGTTCTGTAGAAAACGAAGAATTATTTTTTCCAAATCTTTAAAGTATGATTTTGGTATTTTAATGGGGATTGCATTGAATATGTAGATTGCTTTGGGAAGTAGAGACATTTTAACAATGTTGATTCTTCCCAGCCATGAACATGGTATGTTCTTCCGTTTGGTAATATCTTCTGCTCTTTTTTTTTCTTAGGGTTTTGTAATTTTCTTTATAGAGGTTCTTAACCTTTTTTGTTAGGTACATTTCTAGGTGGTTCATTTTCTTTGAAGCTACTGTGAAGGGAACTGTCTTTGATTAGTTTCTCATTGTGGCTGTTATTGGCATGTACAAAGGATACTGATTTGTGGACATTGATTTTATATACTGAGACATTACTGTATTTTTTGATCACTTCCAGGAGTCTTGTGGTCGAGTCTTTGGATTTCTCTCTAAGTATAAGATCATACCCTTGGCAAAGAGGGAGAGGTTAACTTCCTCTGCCCCCATTTGGATATCCTTTATTACTTCTATTGTCTGATTGTATTGACTAGAACGTTCAGCTCTATGTTGAATAGTAGTGGTAATAGAGGACAACCTTGTTGAGTTTCAGTTATGAGTGGAAAGGTTCAAGTTTTACTCCATTCAGTATAATATTAGCTGTAAGTTTGTTGTAGATGGCTTCTATCAGTTTAAGAAATGTGCCCTCTATGTCTATATTTTTCAGAGTTCTAATTAGAAAAGGATGTTCAATTGGGTGGTGTCTGTGGCTCAAGGAGTAGGGCGCTGGCCCCATATAGTGGAAGTGGCAGGTTCAAACCCAACCCTGGCCAAAAACTGCAACAACAACAAAAAAAGGATGTTGAATTTTAAATCTTATTGAATGCTTTTCCTGCATCTATAGAGAGGATAATATGGTCTTTCTTTTTGCTTCTGTTGATATGGTGAATTGTGTTTATGGACTTGGCTATGTTAAACCAGCCCTGCATCCCTGGAATAAAACCTTCTTGATCATGATGTATGACTTTTTTTAATGAGAAGCTGTAATTTATTGCTAGGATCTTACTGAGAATTTTTGCGTCTATATTCATTAGTGCCATTGGTCTGAAGTTCTAAAGGGAGATATTTCTAAAATCCGTTTGTCTCACTATATTAGAGCCAGACAAAATTAAAAAATTAGAAAATCTATAGAAAGAAGTTTGGAGAATAAAACTATTAATTTTAAATTTTATACTTTTGTTGCTGATGCTACAAAACAGCTCAATTTCCCATTTTTATTGGATGATGAACATAATGTCACTAAAGAAACAACTTTTTTAAGTGCCAGTGTAGGACACAACTAAGTGAAGAGATTTATTCAAAGCATTTAAAAATATGTTAAAGCTATAATCTTTGTTCATTGTCAACATATCTGATGTACTTAGTTACTGATGATGCCCTGGTGATGGTAGGTACTATATATAAAAGAGGCACTTGTGAAATAATAGAAGATGAAGTATTTGCCAGTCAAAACTTATGTTTGATAAAATATCATTGCACAGTACATCAAGAAAATTTATGTGCAAAAACTTTAAAAATGTATGACATCATGCAAATTGTCATCAAGACTGTAAATTTTGTAAGGGCCAAGGGACTGAATCTTTACCAATTCCAAGAATTCCTTAAAAGTATCGATGCTGACTAGAGTGACATCATTCACCTTTTGGAAGGAAGGAAGATGACTACGTTGAGGGAAGATGAACTACTTTCAAATGTTGAAAGATTTTATGATTTGAGGCATGTTCTTCTTCTTCCATGTGTCCAACATGTTGGACACCCCAACTACAGAGTATTATTTCTGCAAGTACACTTCCTGGTTTCAAATCCTTGGCTCTCCAATTTGCTTAGAGGTCCAGTTGTGTTAATTCACTTCTCTGAAATAATATGAAATAATAGTTATTTCAGCTCTTTTTGAAAAAAAAATCAACTATAATGATGGATCAATATTTGAAAACCCTATGACTGTAAGGGTGCCTGTAACACATCATATAAAAACACTGCTACATCCTGTTGTCAAGCCAAACTGGATAAAATTGTTTGCTCAATGCAGAGGCTCTGCTTCTGAGTCCAATAGACTCTCCATATTTTGTTGAATTTCTTCATTATCAGTGTCATTTTTCCTCTTCTTATCATGTCCAATACTTGCAATGTAGCTATAGTGAACCTTGTATCAAAACTATGATAGAGAATATGCATGTAATAATTGTTCAAGGATTATGACATTAGAAAAGTACGTAAAGAAAGAAGAGTTTGTAAAGAAAGAAGAAAAAAACTATCCTCTGACAACAATTATTTCAGAATTATGTAAAGTATGTAAAGAAAGAAAAAAAAAACTATCCCCTGACAATAATTATTTCACAATAAAACAAACCCATACAATACTAGATATGATGTTAACTCCTTAAAACTCTATGATTTATACAACCCCATTTATAATAATCTCAGCCATAATTAACACGTAAAATTATATTCCTATCTTCAGTTATAATTCTTCTTTGAATTGACCTTTTGAACTTGACAGAGGAATTGAGCAAGCTAATCTTCTATCATGTGTTTGTTATGGAAATGACTTGCAGAAAAAGTTGAGATGGTTATTTTTACTGAAGTACGACAGTGAATTCTAAAATTTATGCAGCATGAAACCCAGAGAAACCTTTCATTCTGACCATGAGTATGCCAATCAATTGCTTAATTAAATTTAGTACCTTTAAAATTTGATGTTAGTCCTAGAACTGGGGAGGCGAACTTCCATAAATATGAATATATAGTCCATGAACAGTCTGTATTTCAAGGACATTATCTCCCAGTGTATTTTTTCCTTTTTTCTTCTTAACTTTCAAAGCATTGGCAGTCAGTGCTAAACGTTCTTGTATTCATAACAGATTGATAATAAATTAACAGATAAGTAGATATATTTCTTCAATAAGAGGTTAGCTGGAAGATGAGAAATCTAAAACATTATTAAGAACAGCAATGCAGATTAGAGGTAAACCTAATTAAAATTGTAATTGTGGGGAAAATCATGTGAGTAATTTAGAATGTAGAAATCATGGTCTTTAACAGTGAAAAATAAGAGTTGGACATGGTGGCTCACATCTGTAATCTTAGCATTCAGGGAGGCCAAGGAGGGTAGATTGCTTGAGGTTGGGAGTTTGAGACCAGGATGAGCAAAAGTGAAAGTTGCCATTCTACTAAAAATAATTATCTTGTTGTTGGGCACCTATGGGCCCACCTACTTGAGAGGCCAAGGCAAAACTGAAGCAAGAGGATCTCTTGAGCCCAAGAGCTTGAGGTTGTTGTGAGTTATGATGTCATGACAATCTACCCAGGGTGATGGTGAGACTCTAACTCAAAAAAAAAAAAAAAAAAAAAAAGAAAGAAAAGAAAAGAAAGGAAGGAAGATAATTTATTTTATTGGATAATTGGATAATATTCTGAACTTTAAAATGTGTGGTTGTTTCTCTCTTATTTTAACAAGACTAATATGAAATTTCAAAGAAATTCCAGAGAAGAGCTATAAGATGACTAAGTTTTAGGAATATTTATATTGAGGCTATTGCAAATGGGAAGATAACTCCACAGAGTGATTTAATTGCATTTCTCAAGTTTGATCGAAAATCATTTTCTGTCTTCACAGGAAGAGCAAAGTGAAGACTGGCCTACAGTAAAGACCCTGTGATTAACCTCAGTATGATACAGTATTTATTAAATCAATTGTTCCTGAAGTATTTTGATTATATCCTCCTGCGTTGGTATTATTAAAATATGTATAATATCTTATGACTATGTCGTGACTTACTGACTTCTTCAGTAATGTTTTAGCATACATCTTATGAGACTTCAGGCACTAAAACTGTGAAGACAAATAAGGGATGGCCTTTGTTAAAGGAGCTAACAGCCTACCAGAAAGACAGTCGTGTGAAAAATTGCAACATAATGTAATAACAAACTTGGAAACAGATGAACAGATGCATGCCTAGAATGTTAAGATTGCACAGAGAAGTCATCTAATTGGGTTGAGAAAAAAGTCAAATAATTTATTCTACTATGTCAGATCGACATTACAGTTGTATCATAAAGCTTGAAAGGAGTAAGCTGAAAGCTACCACATTGAAAAGTAAGACAAAAGCATATAGATTTCAAGGACTATAAATTCTGTAAACTGTGACTAACATAAGATGGAAAGCTGAGACGAACTCAAGTTCAAGCTAAAGTGGTTAAAAAAAGACACAAAGGTCTTTGTGTGATAGGTTAATATATTTGATTATTAGCCTGGGGGAATTATAAACAGCCAGTAAAGTATTTTAAACAGTGAAAGGAAAATTTTGAATTTGTGTTTTAGGAATGAAAATAAAATCATTTGGAGAACAGATTAAGACTGTGAAATGGGTACAAATATATATTACTCTCCCTACTATATAGCACCTTTATAGGCAAAATAAAAGTATTTCAAAATAAACAAGCTTATTGCACGGCTAGAAAAACAAAATGTCACTACCAAACAGTAATTTTAAGTAATTACTAAAACTCAGAATGCTGATGAGAACAGTTTTAAGTGGAAATGAAATTGGACAAAATTACAGAAAAAAGATGACTACAGATAGCCATGATGATGTTTCCAGCTAAGAGTCAATTTATGGAAAGAGCCAAAAAGAGTCCTGAATCACATTTAAGAGTTAGTAAATGGGAAATGATCAAAACCAGATCATACTCCCACCTTTCTCCCTATTCACTGGATAGATTAGGCAATATTACTATTTTCATCTACTTATGGGTTGTGAGTTGCATATGAATTGTGAAGAACAGGATTATTTCTACCACCTAAATAAGGACTTTCAGGAGACTAATATTTCCCAATATTTAATGCATCACCTTTTCTGCAGTGGTGGGGACAGGCTGTTATAAACAGCAATATAACAAATAAAAACTGGGAGAAAATCTCAAATGCAAATGAACACAAAATCATTAATCTTCTAGTATTTAAACAGAAAGGGAAACAGTGAGAAAGGCAGGAAACCAAGTCCCTGAGTATAGAAGGCAATGTGAAAATTGCCCAACGTATCTTTTATTCATAGAATTTATTGTTCTTGTTATTGCCTCACCCTACACCTCTCGACCTATTAAGCCATGAAAAATAATGTATACATTACTTTAGCAAAGAAAAAAATAAAAACCTAGAAAGACTCTGAAAATTGTTAAGTAAGGAAGAAGACACTAGTGTATTCCAGCACACTAATTAGCAGAGAATTCAGAAAGCTCATTTACTTATGGAGTGGTCATATGGGGTCTATCAGAAAAGAAATTCCTGTCATTTATAAAGGATAAAAGTAGTTATTTTGCTTGAGTGGGAATGAGAGAACCTGAGGACATACAGAGGCTTTAGAAATATATACTGATATATGTGTCACATATGCACTGATAGATGTGTTAAATTCAGAGAAGGGGTAAAAGGCCATAACACATATGGTGTTCACAGGGAAAGGAAGGTCAAGCTCTGAGAATAGAGAAAGCTACACTATCTTGAGGAAGAACTTGGAACTTGAAGGGGACTATGTAGTAGCCCACTTTGACTGAGGGAACAGGACGGCACTTGGGCACTCCTACAGCCACAGAAAGAAGAGTAGGAAAAGCAGACACAGCAGGATCCAGGGCTCAGGGGGAGAGGACACAGGCAGCATTTCCTGTCCCCCAAGGGCATCACAAAATGTATGAAGTTGCAGTTCCGCATATCCAAATCATAGCATATGCATTTAAAATCTCCTCCTCAGACTTAAATCCTTTCTTCCAACAAGTTCTTTGGAAAACACAGGAGTGTGGCTATAGTAGGAATTCCATCCCACAACTTAATAATTGATGTTAAAAAAAATAATTTACTAAATTCTCTTAGTGTCAATATTTTCTTGTGAAATGAAAATAATTACAGTATTTGCCTAAGGTTATTAAAGATGAATAGAAATAATATATATTTAAAGTGTTTCAAGTGGGGAACATTGTATATGCACCCATCAAAAATAGCTATCATTGGTTAATATGTGACAGATACAGGGCGAAGATTGCAGTGATGTATAAAACCAATCTCTGTACTCCATCTCCATGGCAAAAGTATTTTTCAAAGGTGTATTTTCAAGTATCTTCTTTCACTTGTCTTATTAATGCAGCTTGCTCAATGGTGCCCTTGATTCTAATAAACCACTTTCACTGCCCTAATATCCATTTTTACGCAAAAGAGTGATATATTTACAATGTGCATCAGATCTTATCATCCATATGTGTCAAATGCTCCAATGACTTTCCATTGTACTTAGGAGATATGTTCAAACTACTTGCCTGGGCACAGGGCTGTACTAAGCTGGGACTGCCCACTTATCTGACCTTGTTTTTTGCTCTATTTATTCTCCCCTACTTTACCCCAGTGTGGTTTCCTTACTATTCCTCACACATGTCAACCCTAGTCATGATTTGCAATCCTACAAATGTTTTTTTCATCTATCTATAATACTCTATGTCCACAGGATTATGTGACTGTTCCCTTCCTATTGCGGTGTTTTCAGCTTAAAACTCAACTCCGAAGCACTCTTCCAAACCATGTCATTTAAAGCCATTCCATTGTTTTATTGATTTTGTTGTATTTGAGGGATCTGAATTAAATTATTTGTTTTCTTGTCATTTCCTGTGTAATAGATCTTAAACTCGGGTCCCAGAGATCAAAGATATTTTCTCTTGTTGACTATTCTACCTTTACCACTTAAAATAGAGCCTGACACACAGTAGTTGCTGAATATATGATTGCAGAATAAACAGAATTGAAATTAGTGTGGCAGAAGTTGTTCTCTAGGAATTCAAGCAAACATTGAGACCCTAGTCTGAGGAATATGGAATGAAGATTTTTTAGAATTATAGGAGGGAGGAGGAGCAGGACTGCAAAAATACCTTCTTGACTAGAAAAAACAGTGAATTATAATACTTCTCCAAGTTCCTTTAGTTACTTGTATATGAAATATGCCCTGTTTTATTCTTTAATAAGATAAATTTAGGGTGGCACCTGTAGCTCAAAGGAGTAGAGCACCAGCCCCATATGCTGGAGGTGGCAGGTTCAAACCCAGCCCCAGCCAAAAACTGCAAAAAAAAAAAAAAAAAAGATAAATTCAGCTAACATTTTTTGAGTAGATACTAGAGCAAAAGTTGCAAAAGTGATAATATTTGTCAAAAGGTAATTTAGAACACACTGTGGAAAATAATAATATAATAAGTATTTATATATAGACTGAAATACAGGGAAGTAAATTTTATGTCTGGGAAAGGAGGCATGAATGATGGATAAGAGAGGATGGTCCAAAATGTCACTTCAGATTTTCTAGTGGTTGTACAAAGTGAGTAAGAAGCAAATGGTGAAATAATTTTAATTAATTTCAAGATTTTGGTATTAAGTTTGGAAATCCAGTGAATATTTTACATCTCAGTTCAGATTAGACACGTTCAATTGCTCATTAGACATGAGGCTATTGGTTGTCATATTGTACACACCTGGACTGAAGAGATGGCATGTCTTCCTTCTGTCTACCACACACATAGCAAATGACTGAGGAGTTCTGTTCATTGTTAGTAAATAGCACTTTCTCAAAGCTGTGTTTTTTGTGTATAAATGACTAACAAATCAAATAAGTTAACAGTGAATCAACAATGAAATGGAAAATCATAGGATGTCAAAAAGTGGCAAATCACTGGTGTGGTGCCATTAAATATGTATGCAAAACAAGAGGCAGAAAAGGCAGGCAGACACAGTAGAAAGAAAAAATATAGAGAAAATTTTGTTTAAAAGAAGAGATCTAAATATATATGTTCACATCTGGGGGAAAGAGAGAGAAGGACTAAGGAATTGAGCCACACTGATGTGGCAACTGACAAGACCAGAATCTTTAAGGTAGGCATATAGGCTGACGAGTTGATATTACCTACGACGTACCTTTCTCATTTTGAAATGAGAAATTTCACTTTACCTCAGTAACTGGTTTACTGAAACCAAGCATAAAACTTGAAAATATTTAATGAATTTATCCCTGACATTTTAAAGATCTCTATAATTTATCATTTTTAAATTATAAGCACAGCAATTACGATATACAGAAAATTCTGAAATCAGTTAATGCAGCATTGACAGTGCACCAAGTACAGAAGAATTGTTAAATATTATGTTATATGAATTTGGATTCTGTAAATGTAGCCATCCCTTTTATTATTAGAGATATATTTTTAAATGATATTACATAGGTTATTTGCTTTTTTTATTTTTACAAGATTTTGACCCTCTGCCTAACACAAATCAAACCACTTGTAACATGGATATTTTAGCCAATACACTTGCAGTATCCTGAAATTAGTTGTGGCGGAATTCGTATTCCGTTAGGTTATTGAAAAAAAAAAAAGTTTATAAATTGAACTGTAGGGATTCAGTTTAGCCTATAAGATATCAGGAGCATGAGATTGGTTCCCCTCTGTTAATTTAAATGATATTAACAAATTATCAGATTGAAAAATTTACCAAGAAATAGTTTTCTGACAAAACATTAGCGATGTTTAAAACTTAAACTCAAAGATATAACAAAGATTTTTCCACTGAAGTTGAAAACAAAAATTAACTCCTTCTAGAATTTATAGGAACATTTATAGACATTGAAATAATGTCTGACAGTTTATTAACTGTACCCTGGGATTAATTTAAGCACTTCTAGAAAAGTACTAAGTTTTCAGCCTGTAGGGTACCATTTGGTAAATTACTGCTTCAGTTCACTAAATGTTACCTCAATCATTGCAGCACTTACTTGTCTCTTATGTTAACCCTGAACTTCTCAACTATTAAAGATAAATATAGCCTCAGGTATTTTAGGTTATCATATCAAATGAGAGGCTAATGACGGACAGAAGTTGATGGATCCCTGAGCGTCAGATGGGCCTTCCCTTTCATGATAACAGAGACAGGGTATATTGTTAAACCTCTGTGGATGAGATTAGAAACATTTGATTCGATTCACTGTCACATAAAAAAGATTTTCTTCCTACCCTATTTGTTGCCTTAAGCATTTTTAGTGTGCAATTTGCTATCAAAACATTTTGTACAAAGTAATAACCTTTTTGAGTTTTCAATCTTTTTATTTTTAATTTTTTACTTTACATAATTATATTAATTATTAATACATTGTTTATACATTGGTATGTCTGCGCAACAAATGTTTTTAAAGTTATAGATCAGGATAAGGACAACATTGAACAAGTCAGCATCCCCATCCCTGTAGCCAGAATCTCTGTCTCTGCCAGGCCAATGGTCTCAGAGATTTGAAGGATGAATCCATGGACCACCACAAATAACTGAAAGGAAAGATTTGATTGATAGATAGACAAGGGGAGAAAGAAAATAGAGCCTTCGGCAAGCCAAGGAGGGCTTCCTGAGCAGGCAGCCCATGTGGGGCTTCAGTCCAGGGGGTGGGTCTGAGGAGACAGAATGTATGTCTGAAATGTGTCACAATTGGCCAAAGGACTGTGGGCAAAAGTTAATTTTAAAACAGCCCCTGTGTATTCTCAGCTTCAGGAGTGGCAGCTTAGGTTAAACACTGGGCAGACTAGTTTTTATGAGCCTATGGTGGACCCAGAGAACATGGATAGGAGCCTGCTTGGGCATAGAAAACGGGGAGGGGGGAGGGGGAGGGGGGGTGTTTCTATCCAGTTCTAGCACACCCTGTATCACCCCCACCACTCTTTCTAAACACAGTCACTATTGTACATTTAGTGCATATTTCTCCAAAGCACTCTGTGTGCTATCAAATGTGTTTTATATGCCAGCACACATAACAAATGCATTCCATATACATATAGAACTTAGGAGCCATCTATTTGTGGTGCATGGGGTATGTATGTTTATCATAATCTCTATATACAACAAAATAACTTATTTAGGTATCTTATTCATTCTTTTTTACCAAAGCAAAATGTTTAATAATGATAAATTACAAGTCATTTTTCCATTACCTGATAGATAAATATTTATATCACTTGCAATTCAAACAATCAGCTGAACATATACATTATCTCTCATGACCAGACGTATGCAGGTTTGTCTTTTCAAGGATGAGTAAATCAGGACCACTATTACATCATCAAATTCTCAAGCTACTTTGCATATTTCTGCATAGCCAGCTCCACTGTTTTGAAGTCTGTCATAACTACAAGATAAGGCAGTTACGCTGTCATCACCTCCTCACTTAGCCACACTTATAGGTAGAAAATAGCCACTTTAAATTTATTATCAAAACTAGAATGTTGTTGACAGTGAAAGAAGATTCTTTAAAATTACGCCAAGTTAACATGCAAAAAATGATAGTGTCCAGGCCAACCAGGACAATTTGATCACGTTATTTTTATTCTTACCTCCAATGTATGAGATTATCTAGCCAAACTGTGATGTTATCAAAATTTTTAATGTTATCTGAGGCATAAAAATCTGAATGAGTTAAGAAATATATCTACTAATCATTTGTTTCTTTTCGTCTTTTAAGAAATATCTGTTCATATATGAATCCCAGCTCTATGAACAAATTTCAATGATATCTGTATTTTTTTATAATGCCCTTTCTTAAGTAATTACTTGAACTTTTTTTTCCTTTTTTTTTTTTGAGACAGGGTCTCACTTGGTTACCCTCAGTAGAGTGCCATGATGTCTTAGCTTACAGCAACCTCAAACTCTTGGGTTCAAGTTATCCTCTTGTCTCAGCCTCCCAATTAGCTAGAACAATAGGCACTTGCCACAATGCCCAGCTGTTTTTTTAGTGATGAGGTCTCCCTCTTACTCAGGCTGATCTCAAACTTGTGAGTTTAGGCAATTCAGCTGCCTTGGCCTCCCAAGCGCTAGGATTACAGGCATGACCCACTGTGCCCAGCCTGAACTTTTTGAGTTGTTTCCTAGAAATGGTAGGATTTTTGCCAGACAAGGGATGTGAGATTCCAAAGGCCTCTGAGCAAGAATCCTTATGGCAAGTATCACCATCCTCCTCCATGACCTGCCCCAATGCAGGTAGATACTCCTTAAAGGCCCATGATCATCTTACAGGCAAGGTGGATATGAGACAAACTGTTTCTCCTTTTCTGCCAACAGATGGCAGTCACATAAAATTTCTTTCTTCCTTGGCAATTCTTTTTGT
This sequence comes from Galagoides demidoff, assembly GCA_963574575.1. Taxonomy (NCBI): domain Eukaryota; kingdom Metazoa; phylum Chordata; class Mammalia; order Primates; family Galagidae; genus Galagoides; species Galagoides demidoff. The sequence goes on along the minus strand of CAUYQV010056908.1, from coordinate 36,054 downwards.
CTCAATAATTGGATTTTTGTGTCACAAAAAACTGGATGTAAGGCAAAACTCCCTGGTGGTTTTGATGATAGTATATCACTTTAATTACTTTGGCTTAAGGTCTTGGGTTTTTGAAGATAGATAGATAGACAGGTGAACTAAAACAAAATCTAAGGCTCCACCTAAGTGGCTGACTGACTGGTCTCCCTCTGGGCCAAGAGGATCCCTAAAACTGAGTTGCTAGCCAAGAGAAAGGAGATAAGACAGGTCATCATGCCTCCTCTCCTTAGAGACATCCTTTGTGACTCACTGACAGGCCTAATGCTATGCAAGACCTATCTGCAGGTCTTCAATATACCTAGCAAAGCACTTGAGTTTGTCCAGTACTTTATCTCTAATTAACAGACTCTTTATCTTAAGCATGCCTTTTCACTGACTCCTGGTCTTTTAGACAAAGCCTACCTCAGCCAATTGTCTATGAGCTGAAAAATCTTAAACCCACCTTCTATCACTCATAAGCATCCCCTCACTTCCATATGTCCCACCTTTGGGGTCAAGACCAATGTATATTTTCCATGTATTGATTTATGACATCACCTGTATTCCTAAAATGTATAAAACCTGCCTCCTTAAAATGTATAAAACCAAACTGTAACCTTACCACACGTTCACTTGCTTAAGGCTTATTGGGTGTGGCTTTGAGTTATGGTCCTCAAATTTGACTCAGAATAAACCTCCTGAAATTATTTTGCTGAGTATGGCATCTTTTACATCAACAAGATTGGGGCTCAGAGAAGACTCAGGGCCCCTAAAGGAGTAGCCCAAACTCAGCAATAGTACCAGCAGGGCACTTTTGGGCCCCTGACTCCAAGCACCTCCTCCAGAGGAACTTAAATCTGACTAAGCTCCCATTTTTGGGAGTCCTTAGTTTATTCAGTCCTTGGTTTATTCTGAGCAGGTTATTTTCCTAGGAATTTGATTTGGGGGATCCTAATTCTGATTTGGAGGTACACTCAAAAGTGTCTGCTCCATTGCCTCTGCCTGAAATTATTCTAAATTGGCATAAGAATAGAAAAATTCCTTTAAAATGAGGAAAAACAAGGAGAATGACATCCTTCAGGTACCACAGTTGCCTTTTTGAAACCTCCACTTACTTCTACTTAAATTGTGTTAAATGGAAAGGTTCAAAGGCATACAGGTCTTTTATTTTTGCACATTTTGTACAAGAAGGCCTTAAGTATCTCAGCATTATAAATATATTTTCATATATTTATGTCTACTATTTTCATAAATTTTGTACTGTTCCTTGGCTCAATTGAGATTGACAATACATAATTTAATCACAGAAGGCCAGAAGATAGTTACTTTAAAAGATGAATAACTGGTAGCCCAAACACTATTTAATGAGTTGTTCTTACTGATTGTCAAAACAATATAAACATTATTTTTATTTAAAAAATCAAACTTGAAATTTGAGAAAGAATTCTATACTCATGAATTATTAATTGTTAAATAGAAATCAATACTGCCTTCATGAGCAACTAGAAAACTACATTTTAAAAAGTCAAAACAAATGTTCTGAGGCACTTGGACAGCATGCAAAGTAAGAACGTGGTCTCTGAGACAAGGGGGAAAGAAGGGTGATCCGTTAAATTGCTCCAGTTTATTTCCTTGAAGTAGATTCCAATACATGGTAAAGGAAAGAGAAACTAAAACAGTTTAAGGAAATGAAATGGGCCAGAAAATTTCTACAAAACATCCATCTGTTAAAGGACTTATGTCTTAATAATAACAACTTACAACTAAGTAACAAAGAGTTGAAGAATCCAGTAAAAAATAGACAACGAGCATAAAAAGACATATTGAGAAAAATGGTGCAGGAATACCAATAGGTAAGAAACTAATAATAATAAAATTATTCAAATGCTTATGTAGTTTTATTTCATTGTGCTTTTAATTTGAACCACAATTATTTTAATTTATTATTTAATTTGTGGTTCAAATTAAAACCACAATGAAATAGTATTACATAAGCATTATGATTGCCAAAATAGAAAAAAAACCTGGCCACTCCAAGTGATTTTGGGGAATTCCAACTGTCAAATTTTGTGAGTGGGGTTGAAAATGGTATAACACTCTGGAGGTTACTTAAGCACCTTCTTAAACAAACACAAAAATATATACTTATCAAATGATTCACATTTCCATTCCTAAGTCATTACTCAAGATCAATGCATTAACAAAAAGAATGAGATATAAGAGAAGAAGAGAAAGAAGAAAATTTTACTTTTAAAGAAACAATCAGCAGATTGGAGATTGCAAATTACAGAAGGAACCAAAAATTCTTGCTCCAAAGAAAGGAGCGAGAAGGTGGCTCTTGTGCCTTTAAAATTTGACAAGTTTGGGGAAAGCTTATCAGTAATTATGAGGAGAGATAAGCACATATGTAGTAGACAAACATGTAACATTCATTACATGTTCACTTAAGGGCAGGGATGGAGACTTTACCTCCTTCATGTTTACATGGATGGAGCTGGAAAATATTCTTCTTAGCAAAGTATCTCAAGAATGAGAGAAAAAGTATCCAATGTACTCAGCCCTACTATGAAACTAACTTATAGCTTTCATAGGAAAGTTATAACCCAATTTTAGCCCAAGAATATGGGGAAAGGGGAGAAGGGAGCGTGATTGGTGGGATCATGCCTACGGTTCATCTTTCTAAAGGTAGAATATAAATGTCTTAACACAATAACTAAGAAAATACCATGAAGGCTATGTTAACCAGTTTGATGAAAAATTTTCAAATTGTATATAAAAACAGTACACTGTACCCCATGACTGTATTAATGTACACAGCTATGATTTAATAAAAAAAAATCAAATTTGGCTCTTTCTGTCAAAAGGTAAACTTTAAGACATAGTTTGCATGGACCCTGGATAAGCCAGCTGAAACTGGCTTGAGGTCTCTGGCTCTTAATGACTAATCCACGTTTGCAAGGCCAATCCTCTGTCTAATCAGAGTTATGATGATGGCAAAACAGGAGGGCTGGTGCAGAGTGGAGTCCAGCTTAACTGGTATATGGCAGTTTATTGGAGTCAATTGGGAAATTTCCAGCTGTAGTTGTTTTGACACATGAATTTTTTTCAGGAACTGTTTTTTGCCTAATTTCAGGAAAGAAAACTTTATGACTAACACTTTACCCTCCTATGGTCATTTGGTTCTGTTTTTGATGTGTGTCATTTTAGCCATAGGAAATCTATTTTGTTTGTCTCCTGTGGTATATTTTAACAAATGAAAGCATATGTCCACAGAAAAACGTGAATGCAAATAATACATGTAGCTTTATTCATAGCAGTGAAAATAAAACAAAAAAGTATATTCAACTTTTTTGTTCAACTATCCATTACTACATGTAGGTATGAACAGATTTATACAATAGAAATCTACGTAGTTTTGGAAAAAGATAATGGATATTCAACTATCCATTACTACATGTAGGTATGAACAGATTTATACAATAGAAATCTACGTAGTTTTGGAAAAAGATATTCTACTAAACAAAGGAATCAGACATAAGATTGTGTTCTAGAATTCAAAATATAGTATATAAAATTATTAAAAACGAAAAAGGTAAAGTGATAGAGAATAATTCAGAAATTGCTTGAATCCATGAAAGAAAAGAATTAACTTCCAATGAAAAGAAAGAAACATTTTAAGTGGAAAAGATTGTTCTTTATTTTCATTATACTACTATGTTGTATAACTGTATCCATGTTCCAAAACTTATTTAATAAATCTAAAATGGTGAAAAATTATATTTTGATAAAGGCACAATTTTAAAAGGTCAACTATAGATAAATTAATACCTAAAATTTTTTCTATCTTAAATAAAAATAAAAAGCACCAACACTAGATAAAGACATTACAGAAAAGGAAAAAAAAACTGGCAATAAATCTCATAAACATATATTGTAAAATCCCCAACAAAACATTAATTTAGTACAACAATATATAAAATAATTATACACTTGACTAAGATTATTTCTAAGTATACAATCCTGGATTAACATTTTAAAATCTATTTATATAATTCATCAAATCAATACTCTCAGAATTAAAAAAATGATTCTAACAATGGGTACAGAAAAAATATTTGATAAATTGTCACAGTTATTGATGATAAAATCTCTCCAAAAACTAGAAATAAAGGAAAACTTCAACTTCATAAACAATATTTACAGAACACCTACAACTAACATCAGATTTAATGGAAAGAAACTAGAAGCTTTCTCCCCTATCTCAGATAAGAATGTCCACCATCCACACTCCTGTTCAACATTCTAATGAAAGTTTTAGATAATGTAAAAAGATAAGAAATGAAGCTGGAAGTTATAGTTATTATAAATAAACAAATATAACTGTCCTTGTTCACAGATGACAAGATGGTCTATGTAGAAAACCCAAAATGACCAACAACAACTCCTACAAAGTAATAAGTGATTATAGAAAGTTTTCAGTTTGCACATACCAGCAATAAAAATAGAAATTTGAAATTAAAAAATGTGTTACAACTCACATTAGCAACCCTCCAAAATGGAATACTTAAGTATAAATTTTAAAATGTCAATGTATTATATAATTCCATTTGTATTAAATAACCAGAATGGACAATCCCATAGAGACAGAGTGTAGATTGGTGATTTCTAGGGGATGGGAGGAGGACAGTGATGGGGAATGACTGCTCTGGACTGTGAATTACATCTCATTAAAAAATTTAAAGTCAAAATTTTATTAAAGAAATTGAAGTAGTTAATCATGATTATTCTTTCATTACCATTCATATCTGTTTCTCTTTAAAAAAACGGCTTTATTGAGATATAAGACATATAAAATAATATTCAATCATTAAAATTAGATAATTCAGAGTTTTTATTTTAGCATATTCTCATAGTTGCATATGAATCACTACTATCTAATTCTAGCATTTTTTTCATCACCACCTACACCTTCAAAAATATATATATCCATTAGCAATGAATAATCATCTTCACCCACCCAGCTACTGAGCCCTAAAGCAACTGTTTATGTGCTTTCTGTACTTAAATATTTGCCTATTCTGGGTATGCCATATAAATGGAATAATGCAGCACATAAACTTTGTGACTGAATTTTTCACTTGGGATAAGATTTTATTTTATTTACTTCTTTGTTTATTTAAGATAGAGTCTCACTAGTTTGTCCTAGGCTAGAGTGTCATGGCATTAGCCTAGCTCACAGCAACCTCAAACTCCTGGGTTCAAATGATCCACATGCTTCAGCCTTCCAAGTAACTGCCACAATTTCTGCCTATTTTTTCTGTTTTTAGTAAACATAGGGGTCTCACTCTTGTTCAGACTAGTCTCAAACTCCTGGGTTCAAGAAATACTCCTGCCTTGGCCTCCCAGAGGGTTAGGATTACAGATATGAGCTATCACACCTGGCCACTTGTCATAGAATTTTAAACATTCTTCTATGTTCTATCTTGTTTCAGTATTTCATTCCCTTTTGTTATCAAATGATATTTTATTGTAAGGCTTATCACATTTTGTCCATTTATCAGTTGATGGGCATTTTGTCATTTTCAGTTTTTGCTTGACATAAATAATGTTGCATTGAATATTCATGTATTGATTTTTAAGTTTTTGATTTGGAGAGCATATGCCCATGTATGGAATTGTTGGGTTAGTCATAAGGTAACTCCATAATTAATATTCTGAGGATGGCTGAGCAAGATGATGGACTAGACTCATCATCACCTTACTGGCTGCTCTCAGTAAGATAGGAGATAGAGGATTTTGGCCACCCCTGGCTGGGGGAACCTGTCCAGAGGCATCACTCTGGGGACAAAAGTGAAACAGTAGAGACTCCAGGAGACAATGAGGGAGGTCTGGACCTGAGAAGGAACAGCACAGAGAGTGGGTGCCATGGTACAGGCAGAGGTTGGCTGGTGGCCCTGCCATGAAGATCTGGAGGTGGAAAAGGGCCTATCCCATAGTTTTTGTTTGGGGTGGACTGCTCCCTGGACTACCTTGGAGGAGCATAGACAAGCAAGGGAACTCGAGCAGCATTGGGCTGCTAAGATTGAGCACCAATTGGGATGAAGCTCCCAGTGGCTTGGCTATGGGCAAGCTGCCATTGTGGGAAAGCCAGGATGGAGAAACAGTCCATAGATTCCTAATGCATGGCCAGCTTTGATACATCTACTAAGCTTGGGCAGCCATCCTTGGGGCGACTAGCATGACCCCTCTTCTGGGGAAAATACTTTCATCAAGGGGCACTATTTGAAAGGGAAAACAGCAACAGATGTCACAAAGATACAAAAGATTACCTCAAAATACTACAAAAAACTATATTCAAGATTTTTTTTTTTTTCTTTTTTGGCCGGGGCTGGGTTTGAACCCACCACCTCCAGCATATGGGGCCAGCACCCTATTCCTTTGAGCCACAGGTGCTGCCCCCAAAAAACTATATACCTAGAAATTTGACAATGTGGGAGAAATAGACCAATACCTGGAATCACACCATCTCCCTAGTCTTAACCAGAAAGAAACAGATCTCTTGAACAGATCAATATTAAGAACTGTGATTACAGAAACAATTTAAAACAACAACAAGCCCTAGACCAGATGGCTTTACACCAAAATTCTACCAAACCTTCAAAGATGAACTACAAAATCTATTCCAAAATGATGAGAAGGAAGGAACCTCCCCCAACATGTTCCATGAAGCAAACATCACCTTGATACAAAAACAAAAAGAAGGAACCCAACTAAAAAGGAGAATTACAGACCAATTTCACTAATTAACTTTGATGCAAAAAACCTCAACAAAGTATTAGCCAATAGATTTCAGCTACACATTTTAAAAAATTACACATCAGAATCAAATAGGCTTCATCCCAGGAAGGCAAGTCTGGTTTAACCTACAAAAATCCATAAATGTAATTCACCATAAATAGGAGCAAAAACAAAGACCATACGATTCCCTTAATAGGTGCAGAAAAGCATTTGATAAAATGTAGCATCCTCTCTAATAAGAACACTTAAGAATATAGACACAGTGGCAGATTTCTTAAAGCAATTGATGCCATCTATGACAATCCCACAGCTAATATCATACAGAATGGAGTAAAACCAAAAGCTTTTCCACTTAGAAATAGGATCAAAAAAGGAAGTCCACTACAGCCACTACTATTCAACATTTTGCTAAAAGTTCTACCCAATTCAATTGGGCAAGAGAAGCATATAAAAGGCAGACAAATGGGGGCAGAAGATGTCAAACTCTTTTTTTACTGACAAAATGGTTTTATACTTAGAGAACCCCAAAGACTCAATCACAATACCCCTGGAAGTAACCAAGAAACAGAGTACTGTCTTCAGGGTATACAATCAATATCCAGGAACTGCCAAGTCAGAAAACTAATCTAAGACACAATTCCCTTTGCAGCAGCTTCAAATAAAATGAAATATCAAGGAATATACATAACAAAAGATGTGAAGGAACTCTTCGAAGACATTATGAACCCTAAGAAAAGAAGTAGCAGAAGACACTAACAAATGGAAGAACATATCAGGCTCTTGGCTAGGATGAATCAATATTGTTAAAATGTCTACTCTATCTAAAGCAATCTACAGATTCAATGCAATTCCCATTAAAATACCAATATCATATCTTGAGGAACTGAGAAAAAAAGTCTTTGTTTTATATGGAACCAGAAAAAATCACACATAGCCAAAGCAATTTTCAGTAATAAAAACAAAGCTAGAGTTATCATTTTACCTGACTTTCAGGTATATTACAAGTCTATCATAATCAAAACACCACGGTATAGGTATAAAAGTAGAGACATAGACATATGGAACAGAATAGAAAACCAAAAGATGAAACCATTCTCTACTTGCCATCTGAACTTTGATAAACCAAACAAAAGCGTCTATCTGGGGGGTAGGGGAGAATCCTGTTCAATAAATGGTAGTGGCAGAACTGGGCAACCACATGTAAAAGATTGAAACTGGGCCTACAGTTTTCACACTTATAAAAATTCATTCAAGATGGATAGAAGATTTAAATCTAAGACATTAAGCAATAAAAGTCCTAAAAGAAAGTGTGAGGAAAACTATTGATGATGTTGGAGTACGGAAAGATTTTATGAAGAATATTTCCTTGGCAATTGGAACAACAACAAATATAAACAAATGGGCTTAATTAAACTGAAAAGTTTCTGTACAGCTAAGGACAGAACAATTAAAGCAAATAGAATCTTCAGAATGGGAAAAGATATTTGCATGTTACAAATCTGATAAAGGACTGATAGCTCAGATCTATAGAGAAATCAAATTAATCAAGGAAAAAAGAGCAAATAATCCCATCTATCACTGGACAAGAGACATAAACAGAACCTTCTCTGAGGATGATAGACAAATGGCTTGCAAACATTTGAAAAAAATACACATTGTCCCTGATCATCAGAGAAATTAAAACCACCCTGAGATATCAAATAGCCCAGTGAGCATGCTCCCTTATCACAAAGTCCCGAAAAATTAATGTAGCCTCTTTGGAAATAAGTATGGAGAATCCTTAAAGAACTCAAATAGACCTTCCATTTGACCCTGCAATCCCACTACTAGGCATCTACTAAAGAAAAAATATCATTTTATCATAAAGATCTTTGCACTAGATTATTTATTGCAGTTCAATTTACAGTTAACAAAATGTGGAAAAAACCTAAGTGCCCCCCAACCCAGGAATGGATTAAAAAGCTTGTGGTATAAGTAGAGCATGGAATACTATGCAGCCAGAAAAAGATGTAGACTTTACATCTTTTGTATTATCCTGGATGGAGCTGAAACACATTGTTTTCAGTAAAGTATCACAAGAATGAAGAAGCAAGAATCCAATGTACTCAATACTATATGAAGCCAGTAGATGATGTAACACATGCTCACATAGGGGAAAAATTCAATTCCAGTCAAGTTGAGGATAGAGTGAATGAGAGAAGGGGGAGAAGCAAGTAGGAGAGGAGATTGGTGGTGTGTACTTAATGGGCACAATGTAAGGAAATTGGCTCACCTTTTGGGTGCAGGGCACAACCCCAAGAGGGACTCTACCTAACATGTGTAAACACTGTAACCTACTTGTTTGTACTCTCACATTAACCTGCAAGTGAAAAAAAGAAAAGATTTTGAGGAATTGGCAAATTGTTTTGCAAAACAACTGCACTATTTATGTCCCTGCCAGCTAGACACAGAGTCCAATGTCTAAACTTCATCATAAACACTTGTTACTATCTGTCTTTTTAGTTATAATCTGCCTAGTGTGTTGCAGTTGAAATTTCATTTCCCTAGTGATATTAATGTGCTATATTGATCTTTATTTTATTAATATGCTAATTCAATTTCAAATATTTAACCACCATGTATTACTGGAATAAATCTCACTTGATCACAGTGGGTTTCCCTATATGAGAGAAACAGCAAAACTCTGATGAAATAAATCAAGAACCTAAATAGGCTCAGTGCCTGGCCTGGGATTGCCAAATAACAATGACAACTACAACAAAAAAATAGCCAAGCATTTTGGTGGGCACCTGTAGTCCCTGCTATTTGGGAGGCTGAGGCAAAAGAATCTCTTAAGCCCAAGAGTTTGAGGTCGCTGTGTGCTGCGACACCATTGCAATCTACCAAGGGCAACATAGTAAGACTCTCTCTAAAAATAATAATAATAATAATAATAAGCTAAATAAATAGAGATATATTTACTACATATTTGTGGATAGAAGAATTCAATATTGTTAAGATGTCACTTACTCCCAACTTTATCTATAGAGTCAATGCAATCCCCACCAAAATCCAGAAGGTTATTTTGGACAATGTCATCAAAGAATGACAAAAGATTCAGAACAGCTAACCCAATGTAATATGAGAGGAGAACAAAATTGGAGGACTGACACTACCCAACATTAAGACAATAAAGCAGTGGTAATCAAGACTGTGATATTTTGACTGTGTACAGTGGCTCACCCTTCTAATCTTAGCCCTCTGGTAAGCTTAGGTAGGAAGATGCCTTGAGCTCAACAGTTTGAGACCAACCTGAGCAAGAGTGAGACACCATCTCTACTCAAAATTGAAAAACTAGTCAGATGTGTTGTGGTCGGAGCCTGTAGTCCCAGCTACTCGGGAAGCTGAGGCAGGAGGATTACTTGAATCAAGGAATTTGATGCTGTGGTGAGTGAGTTAAGCTAATGCCATGGCTCTCTACCCTGGGCAATAGAGGAAGGCTTCTACTAAAAAGGAAGGAAGGAAGGAAAGAAGGAAGGGAGGGAGGGAAGGAATGAAAGAACTAAGGAACAAAGGGAAGGAGGGAGGGAAGGAAGGAAGGAGGGTGGGAAGGACGGAAGGAAGGAAGGAAGAAAGGAAGGAAAGAAGGAAGGAAAGAAGGAAGGAAGGAAAGAAGGAAGGAAGGAAGGAAGGAAGGAAGGAAGGAAGCAAAGAAGGTAGGAAGGAAGGCAGAAAGGAAGGAAGGAAGGAAGTAAGGATGGAAGTATGGAAGGAAGGAATGAATGAAGGAAGGATGGAAGAAAGGAAGGAATGAAGGAAGGAAGGAAGGAAGGAAGGAAGAAAGGAAGGAAGGAAGGAAGGAAGGAAGGAAGGAAGGAAGGAAGGAAGAAAGGAAGGAAGGAAGGAAGGAAGAAAGGAAGGAAAGAAGGAAGGATGAAAGGAAGGAAGGAAGGGAGGGAGGGAGGGAAGGGATGAAGGAACTAAGGAAACAAGGGAGGGAGGGAGGGAAGGAATGAAGGAAGAAAGGAAAGATGGAAGGAAGGAAGGAAGGAAGGAAGGAAGGGAGGGAGGGAGGGAAAGAAGGAAGGCAGACCGGCCAGTAGCACTAGGTAAAAAGCTCAGTGGAGCAGAATAGATAGCTCCGAAAAAGTACAGTAAACTAATCTGACAAAGGAGCAAAGGCTGCTTTGCTCCTTCATTGGAGAAGGAACTGTCTTCTCACCAAATGATGAGTGGACAACAAACTGGATGTCTGCATGTAAAAAAGTGAATATGGACACATATTTTACATATTTTACATAGACTTAAATGTAGAACACAAAACTATGGAATATTTAGAAAATAAGAGAAAGTCTACTTGGCACTGGGCTTGGTTATGATTTTTTTTAGATACAAACACCCAACAGACAATCTATAAAAAAATTATAAAGTGAACTCTATTATAATTTTAAAAAAACTTGTTTTAAATGAAAGATACTGTTGAGACTGAAATGAAAAGCTAAAGACAGGGAAAAAATATTTGTAAACATGTATCAGATAAAGTACCGTTACCTAAAATATACAAAGAATTACTAAAACTCAAAAATGTAAATAAAACCCAATTAAAAATGAGCAAAAGATCTAAACAATCATCTCACCAAAGAGGACTATCAGATGACAAATTAATATATGTTTTAGAAAATACCATGGGTCAATAGGGAATTGAAAATGAGAACAACAGTGAGGTATTACTACTCTTATAAAATGCATAATGACTGACATCTAAAACATTGATAACTCGAAATCGTGGCCCAGACTTGGAGCAACAGGAACTTTGATTCATTTTTGGTTGAAATGAAAAATGATATAACCAATTTGGAAGACTGATTGTCACTTTCTTACAAAAAACTAGATATACTCTACCATATGATCTAGCAATCACTCTTTTACCCAAATAACTTGAAAACTTATGTCCATACAAAATCTGCAGATGAATATTTATAACAGCTTTATTCATAATTACCACAACTTGAAAGTAAACAAGACATCCATCAGCAGACAAATGGATCAACAAACTGTGGTACATCCATGCAATACAACATTATTCTGCACTAAAAAAGAAATTAGCTTGCAAGCCATGAAAAACCAGAGGGGGACTCAAATGCATGTTGCTGCTTGAAAGAAGCCAGTTTGGAAAGGCTGCTCCCCATATTTTTCCAGCAGTACGACATTTTGGAAAAATGAAAATTGTAAGGACAGTATAAAGATCAGTAATTATCAGGGGTTAGCTGAGAGAGAGGAAGGGAAGAACAGGCGGAAGGCAGAGTATTTTTAGGACAGGGAAAGCATTCTGCACAATATGTAATAGGAGATACATATCATTATACATTTATCAAAACTGATAGGAGGCATGATACAAAGAGGCAACCCCAACATAGACTCTGAATTCAGGGGATGATGTGTTGGTGTAAGTTCATCACTTGTAACAGCAGGGTCAATCTGGGGTGAGACCTTGTGTATGTGTGGGGTCAAAGAGCGTATGCAAACCCTCTGGAGTGCCCACTTTTATCTGTAAACTTAAAGCTGCTCTAAAAAATTACTATATTAACTTCAAAAACTAAAAGAAGAGAGTCTCAGAGTACATGAAAAAGCATTTCCGAGAGAGCTGATCAAAGTGAAAAGCTTTGGGGATATACCTTCCTTGATAGTATAGATTAAGAGAAATAAAGGAATAATTAGAAGAGAATTGCAACTAGTATATGCAAACCAAACTTTGTTTTCACTTTTTTACCTAAAGGCCAAAAAATATTACCCATTAATTTAAAGAAATACATCATGTAAAAAAAACAGAGGTTAATGTTTTCTCTTTTCTTACATCTTCTGCATATAAGATTATAAGACAATTAGATTGCCAGACCCTCAGTGCATTTGGATGAAAATACTGAGAGAAAAATGTAAAAAAGATAAATATACTATTAAATATTGCAAAATCCTAATTCAATATGACAATTGAGCAAATTGTATTTATATGACAAGAGAAAGAAGATGGTATCTTGGTAAAAAAAAAAAAAGACCTTTGCAGTGGAGATGGAATACAGACTGTGATTTTATACATCAATGCAATCTTTGCCCTCTATTATAGTGTCTGGCACATAGTAAGCAATGATAGGTATTTTTGATGAGTCCATATACAATGTTCCAAAGCCCATTTGGAGCACTTTAAATATATATTATTTCTATTCATCTTTAAACCTTAGACAAGTACTGTGAATATTTTCATTTCATGAGAAAATACTAACACTAAGAGAATTTAGGAAATTATTTTCTTAAAATCAAGTTATTAAATTGTGGGATGCAATTCCTACTGTAGCGCCACCCTCTTGTTGATCAAAGAACTTCTCGGAAGAAAGGATTTAAGTCTGAGGAGATTTTTAAATGCAATATGGTGTGATTTAGTTATGCAGAAATACATACACACCTCATTCACTTTGTGATGCCTTGGAGGGCCTGGCGTGCGGCCTGTGTCCTCTCCCCCTGAGCCCTGGGTGCCGCTGTGTCTGCTCTTCCAGCTTTTCCTCCTGTTGCTGTAGGAGTGCCCAAGTGCCATCAGTATCTCTCAGTCAAAGTCGGCCACTACCTAGTTCCCTTCAAGTTCCAAGATCTTTCTCAAAATACTGCAGCTTTTCATTTGGCCTTCTTTTTCTTGTGAATAACATCTGGGTTATATAACACCTTCCCCACATTTTTTAGGGGTTAATAATTTTGGCTGCAGAATTACTATCAACAATTTTAAGAAATTATGAAATGAAATTGGTCCTGAGACCTAAAAAAGATGATTACAGATACAGAGGAAAAAAACATACAGATAGCCACATAAATAATAGCTAGATAAATAAATGGGTATCCATGTGGCTACAGAGATGATATAAATATAGACATATACATCAACATAGGAATTAAAGATAGATTTGCAGAACGTGAAACCTTGCAAAGAAATTAAATAAAGAAATTAAATTTAATTAATAAGAAATTAAATTACAGCCCTCTAACCAAACATAAAAAGCTGGAGGGATTAGCAGTAGTAATCTGAAGAAAAACTGTAATAATCTCTATTAATATCCTCCTATGATAGAGGTAAAATGTGAGAGAGGAAAAGGATACAGACAAGGTATGTTGCCTTTTTCGGAGTATTTCCATCTCATGCCATATGAAATTATTTTCAACAGGCTAAGTTCTATTGTTGAGCATTGATAATGGATGCATGAATGACCAACCTTTGTCTCAGTCTTCCTAGGAATTATCAATAGTTCTGCTCAGCTTCAAGTGCCTAAGTAGTAAGGAAAAATTCAGACTAGGATTACCTCACAAGATGAATAAAACGTTTTAAAAGTGAGCTTAAAAATACAGGGGAGAAAACGGCCTTTTTGAGAACTGGATAAAGTTCTCCAGTGAGAAGCGAAGGTGAGGTACATTGGAAGAAAAATATATGAAAATGTGAATTCAAGAGTGACTTTTTTTTTGGAGAAGATAAATGTACATTACGTTTCTTCAAAAATATTTGATTCTGTTAGAGAATAAAAAAAAAAATTGACTCCATTAGAAAATAAAGAGAAAATATTTCCCTAAGCTTAAATATATGTTTATGAATTTATTCATTATTTCTTATGCTGAACTTATCTGACTCACATGATTCCTAATGAGACATTCTAAAATCCATTTAAAATTTTCTGTAAAACTTAGAATAGCACTTATTTAAGACTTTATTCAAAATAAGAATTTAGTTCAATAATATTGACGAAAGTTTGTTACTTTTATTTAATCCTAGTTTGACACAGTCATAAAATGAGTTTTAAAAATCATTACGAAGGGGCCTGTGTAATGTCCTAAGATGTGGCCTTCCTTTCCTGCTTTGTAAGTTGGTGCAGATTTGGGGTTGGTGTACAGTGTGCACGTGCCTCTTAGTTTTTATTACTTCCCTCTGGACAAGCCAACTGCACATATTTAATCACACTGGATAGTGGATCCTCTGTAATAAATCTTCATTGGACAAGTAGATCACCCAAAATAAATCATCTGTGGGTGAATGGAACAGCTTTGCTCAAACATCCATGGAAAGCGAGCTCATCCATCATAAATCAAAGATAGATAAGTGGATCAGCCTTGATTTACTGCCTCTAACCATGACTATGGTTTTTGTCTTACTTAAGATATACCATGATTTTACAAAAGGTACATAGTTTAGAAAAATATGGAAGAGTTACCTCTCTAATATTGCCCTCAAAAGCCTATTTTCCTATTATTAGAAAAATAAAGAGAAAAATAAATATATTTAGTTATATTAATTTAGCAATGGGATATAAAATAAAGAGAATTTTAAAATTATTAAAAACTGAGTCTATATTTCAGGAATTCCAATTATTAATATGACCTTCAATAAATATTTTCTCCATATGTAAAGCTACAGTGTTAGTAAAATGCTTTATAGTAATGGTGAGAAATAAACCAAGTGCTTAAAAATACAAATTTATAGCGTTTCCATGTCTTAGAATGTGAGTCTCCTCTCCTTTTCTTGAGATACAAAGTAAAATATACCTACCGTTGTTCATGTTTTTCATCAGGTGGGATCAAATTAAATTACTCACTAAATGATATGATAATACTTGTCAAAAGTGTTGAGCAGGGTATTGTTAGAATAAATAGGACATTTAAACAGTCATCAATGACAAAAATTCCGGAAAGAGATTGACCTTCAAGAAAATTTTTAAAGCTTAAAAGACACTTTAGATGGATGTGAGGAGAAGGGAAGGATCAATGTAAGAGTTACTAATTGTGAAGACATGATCTAGACACAGTGTATTTTTACACATGTGCATGGCAAAGAAATAAGCTCAGTAGATATAGGCAGACAAGCAGATCATGAAAGGCCTTCTATGTCTGGCTAATAATTAGATTTTATTCTAAGCCAAAAGAGCATCACTAGTTGCATATATGTGTGTGTGAATGTGTGTGTATACACAGATATATATTTATATATATGCAATGTATATATAATGTATTATACATACACATATATACAGTATATATACAAACACCCATATAGGTATGTGTGTACATGTGTATACACATACGTATATATATGTCACACATGCTTTATGCAGAAGCAGTTACCACTCATTATTTCATTTGTGTTCACTATGTTATTGTTCTCAAGCTAGACTATCAAATGCATCTTGAGGAAACATTTTCTGCTTAAGCAAAATGAAAAGGTCTAATTTTTGGTTGCTTTTTAAAATGTGCTTTGAAAGGATTACTGTCCTATTATCAGAAATGAACATGAACATGATCCCTGGTCAAATAGTTACAAAGAAGCTAAGTATTTTCAAATTCTTTTCGGTAGCATAACGAAAAATATTTTGTAATGCAAGGCTTCCTAAAAAACATCAATTAGTTAAGTAATAAATGTAAACATCACTCAGTGTATGTTTATATGTAATTTTCCCAAAGTCCTCATAAAAAAATATGATGAAGTACTAAGAAAATTACAAGACGAAGAGAATATCTCTTTGTAAACAATTAAGCTCCTGGTCCAGTGAAATGACTTTAAAGAGCTGTGTGTGCCTATATTTTAAAATGTAAAATTTCATGTAAGCAGTAATGTGTAGCCCAACTCTTTTTCTCCCTATCCTAAGACATTCTTTACTTAAGAGTGTACATAATTGTACATAATTGCCTCCCACTCCAGAGAATGATATTAAGATACATTTGAAATTCCAGGGCCAGACTGAAACAACCAAAACATAACAGCAAATGCCAAATGGCCCTAAGAGCAAATAAATACTACTGATTATAAAGCATGCCTATTGTTTTACATTTTGACTTGATTGTAAGTATGTTATATGTTGTAATTTTGTCTTATTCTTATGACGAACAGGACATTTGCACTGGAGACAATTGGAAGATTAAATAAAATTTTCATTACAGTTTTAAAATGGCTTTTTCAAAAGACTGCAATTGTTTTAAACAGAGGCCTAACTAAAATTTTCAGAATTTTTCTTGTTCATAATTGTTA
The DNA here is from genome assembly GCA_963574575.1 of Galagoides demidoff. NCBI lineage: Eukaryota > Metazoa > Chordata > Mammalia > Primates > Galagidae > Galagoides > Galagoides demidoff. Next base: position 19,211 of record CAUYQV010056908.1, on the reverse strand, counting down.
GTAATTATGCACTAATAGGTTGATCTTCTGATGAGGTATATAATATGTGCTTGTAAAGTAACATTAAAACTTTTTACTACATAAAATAATTTCTTCTTGGCAGTCAGTTACATGTATCCATCAACTTTAAATGCTTTCTGGGACAGTAAAAATAAATGGTTTAATAATGTCTCTTTATAACTAATATTGTAAAATAAAGTCATTCCTTAATTTTTTTTAAAAATTCAGAACTTTATGGGGGTACAAATGTTTCGGTTCCGTGGACCGTTTTTGTACAGTTCCAGTCAGTTATGCGCGTGTCTGTTACCCCAATAGTGTGCATTGTACTCATTAGGCCTGAATTGACTCTTTCCCACCTCCTCCTCCCACCTGCTTGCTTTCTGTTGAGTTTTATGACCAGTTGTGCACAAGGGTGTTGATTGATTGGTTCCAATTTAATGGCGAGTACAAGTGGGATTTGTCTTTGCAAATGGTCTCTAGTTCCATCCAAGTTGTTACAAAAGGTAGTAGCTCACCACTTTCCTTGTGGCTGAGTCGTACTCTGAGCTATACATGCACCACATTTTATTAATCCATTCATGTATGATGGGCACTTGGCTTGATTCCACCTGTGTATGAATGTGAATTGTGCTGCGATAAACATTCTAGTGAATATGTCTTTCTGAAAAAATGACTTTTTTTCCTTTGGATAAACACCCAATAATGAGACTCCTGGATCAAATGGCATGTTGTCTGCTTTTAGTTCTCTGAGGTATCTCCATATGACTTTTCATAGAGGTTGTGTTAGTCTGCAGTCTCACCAACAGTGTGAGACTCCTTTCTGTCTGTTGTTTGGGGATTACTGATTAAGGCCATTCTCACTAGTTAGATGATAGCTCATTGTGGTTTTGATTTGCATTTGCCTGATGATTAGAGAAATTGATCCCTTTTTCATGTGATTATTGGCCACTAATCTATCATCTTTTGAAAAGCTTCTGTTCTCGTCTTAATAGGGTAATTTAATTTTTCTTTTTTCTTGCTGATTTGCTGGAGTTCTTTATAGATTCTGGTTATCAGCATTTTGTGGACATACAGCATACAAATATTTTCTCCCATTCTGTAGGTTGTCTTGTTTAGTTCATCGATTCTTAACTTGGCTGTGCAGAAGTTCTTAATCTAATCAAATTCCAATCCCATTTGTTAATTTTTACTGTTACTGTGATTGCTGTTTGGCTTTTCTTCATAAATTCTTTGCCTAGGCTGATACCTGTAAGAATGTTTCCAACATTTTCTTTGAGAATTCTTGTAGTTTCATGCCATAGGTTTAAGTCTTTATACATCATGAATTAATTTTTATAAGTGTTGAGAGGTGTGAATCATATTTAATCTTCTACATGTAGCTATGCAATTTTCTCAAGACCATTTATTGAATAAGGATTCCTTTATTCAATGGACGTTATTGTCTGCTTTGTCAAAGATTAGATGGCATTATGAGGTAGGTATTATATCTGGGATTTCTGTTTTAATCCTTTGGTCTATGTCTCTTTCCTTGTTCCAGTACCATGCTGTCTTGGTTACTCCAGCCTTATAGTATAGCTTGAAGTCTAGTAGAGTGATGCCTCCCAGTTTGTTCTTTTTGCTCCAGGTTGCATTGGCTATTTGGGCTATTTTTGGGTTCTATACAAAGGGTAGAATTATTTTTACTAGATTTGCAAACAATGACATTGGTATTTTAATGAGGGTTGCACTGAATTTGTAAATCACTTTGGGTAGTATACATCTCAGCAGTGTTTATTCTACCAACCCATGATAATAATATGTTTTTCCATTTATTTATATCTTCTGTAATTTCCTTCCTCAGTAACTCAGTTCAATCTGTAAAGGTCTTTTACCTCCTTGGTTTAATATATTCCTAGGTGTTTTATTTTCTTTGTTGCTATTGTGGAAAGTATTATATGTCATGTCAATTTTTGTGCATTATTCTTGTTACTGCCCATAAGTACAATATTTTGAACTGTGACATACACCATATCACATTATATTGTTGTATATCAGGTACACACATCACGAACTGCATAATTGCTGAAGGACATGACCAGAATGCTCACACCTGTTACATTCTATGCCTTCTGCAAGGACTACAGGTGAGTTTCCTTATGCCTAATTGCCCAGCTTAGAGAGAGTTTCATGATCTGAATTTTTGTGGGAAACAGAAAATATTTTCAAATATTTATGGATATATCCAAGCAGAGGTAAAGAGAAATGCATTTGAGTTCTGAAATTTAGTTCTCAGAACTCTGGTGTTTCTGTTTTCACTGTTTCTTAAAATATAGCCTTCTTACTTTTAGAGAATTAATTGCTTACCTCCTAAATGCCAAGCCATTTTCCTATCAAAGGAATTTACTGCAAAGCAGACATATCTGTGTAACTCATCTTTCCATATGGCAAACCCTCAGAATAGTTTTACCTGTGTAAAAGGACTATTCCATGTAATGTGCATTTTGTTATTTACTCATGCAAAACATTCTCATATCATTTATTATATTTCTGACATTTAGCCCACATTGTCAATGTCCTAATGATAGTGACATAACTTTTATAACACATTCCATACCCAACGTTAGAGTGACTTATTTTCCAGATGTCTCTCCTGTCTTCACAAATGACTGACAATTCGATGATGCATGAGCTTTGTTACCCTTTTATTCCTGTATACTGTGAGAAGCTTTCTAAGCAATTCTTTTTCACTTTCTGGATTTTCTGTTGTCAACATTTGTATTTGCAGTATTTTCGTCCCCCAAATTTTCACCCATAGCCTTGAACTTTGCTGATGAAATGTTTTCCTTTTACCGCTTTTGAGAGGTTTTGCAGCACACTCTGACAAATTATTTTATATCTCTTCCCCCTTGTCTTTTCCCAGTGTTAACCTCTAAACCATCCTGCAAACTATAATTAGATCAGTTTTCATTATATCTTGTCCTTTTTCATATTTTACACAAAATCAGCTTAACTGAGCTTTCACATAGACTATATTTCGAACTAATTCTTTTGTATGTTTTAATATTTTACTCATGCCTCATAATAAGATATATAAATTGCTTAGATTAGACCAATTTTACAGAGTATCATCTTTCAAGATTCCTACTCAATCCTCGTTGCCTTACAAATAATTCCGTAAGACAAAAACATAACAGTAACAACAAACTACTTTTATATCTGATATTCTCAAGTCTTAGTGTGCATAAAAATCGCGTGAAAACATTAGTTTGCTTAAAAAGTGCATATTATATTTTCCACTCATAAATATGCTAATTCAAAAGGAGATGTTAGAAACCAGGTACATACATTTTAAAAGCACCCCTAGTATGTACCATGGAAAATAGCATGAGATAATTTAGTGATTGCTCATTGGCTATAGCTCAAAAAAATATCTCAATGTGGACATTTTACTTTTTCTCCAAAATTTGTACTCAATAATGTATTTTTATTTAATTTTTTGCATGTCTAGTAGTTTCTGGAAAGAAACACTCCTAGAGACAGAGTCTCCTGGGTTTAGGCTATTCTCTTGCCTCAGCCTCCAGAGTAGCGGAGCTACAGACACCCACCACAACACCTGGTTATTTTTTTGTTGCAGTTTGGCTGGGGCCAGGTTTGAACCCGCCACCCTGGGTATATGGGATTGGCACCCTACTCACTGAGCCACAAGCGCCGCCCAAAAGATATTTTCTTTTAGTGACTAGAGAACAAAAATTATTAATATCCATATGGGGTAAATTGAGTTTAATCTTTCATTTATAGTCTAATTCTTCCAGTGATATTTGTATCTTGTTAATGCTCACAAAAAGTATATTACTTACTATTTGAAATGTATATCCTTGGTATATACTGTAACATTATCATCTATTTCTGAGCTTGCAATGTACATAACTACCTATCCCAGAATGCTATATGTTGCTTTGAGTGCCAAGCGGAAAAATATTTGGTCCTGGCGTGTTAACAGTTAGAAATTGTTTTGCAAATACTATAAAGACATCCCATTTTTCTTCAAATTAAGAATTTATTTAGTAATTATTAAATGAAATATCATGTTTATAAGCCATTGTTATTAAAAGTGGGACAAAACACTTCCATTTTTGTCTACAGAACATCCTATATTTATTAACATCTGTTAATACAAGAAAATTTCTGACAAAAATTATAATAAATTATTAAGTGAATAATCTTAAGAAAACTCTTTGTTATCATTTCCTGTTAATATTTGCATTATGAAAATCTCTAGTTAATTATCATATAATAACAACACTTTCACTTTATTTCATGGATTATAACTTAAGAAAAGTTCCAAATAGACTACTAACTTTGTGATAAATGAAAATTACCCTAGAGTTTTTATCATTTGTGTCTTATATTTAAATCTTTTATCCAATATGAGTCAACTTTTGAAGTGATAAGGGGTGTGGGTCTAGTTTCTGTCTTTTACATGTGGCTAACAAGTTCTCCCAGCACCCATGTATACTGTGGAATACTATTCAGCCATAATCAAAGATGGAGACCTCATACCTTTTGTATTTACCTGGATGGATTTGGAGAACATCCTCCTAAGTAAAATTTCACAAGAATGGAGAAGCAAGCATTTAATGTGCTCAATAATAGATGAACAACTACAAGTCCCCCTCCCGCCACATACACACCAAAGTTAAATTCAAATAGGGAGGAGAAGGGAAGGGAAAGAAGAAAGGAGAGAGGGAGTCTGGGAAGTTCTCACCTAACATGTGCAATGTAGAGGTACATGGTATACCTCCTGGGTGAAGGGCTCAACTACAACTTGGACTTTAACTAACAAATGGAAACGATGTAGCCTAATCATTTGTCCCCATATATTAATCTGAAATTTGTAGAAAAAGAAATTTCTATCCTGGATAATATTAAAATTATATAAAATGGTAGTAACCCAATATTAAAACTTAGAAAATAAAAATCTCTCACAATCACAAGAATATTTCAAAGAGCAATGATGTGACTACCACCTCTAAGACGAGCGTGAAACTCAGTTTCTCTTTCGGGCCCTCCTCCTATTCTATATCCTACCCCAGTGTTTACTAATAACAAGTGTTCCCCTCTAGAACTGTGCTTAGGTACCCCACCCCCAAGGTTAGACACATCATAAGTATGGTTATTTGTTGGTTATTAAAAATAAGCAGTGGTAAAACGGGCAATAAGGACGAGAAAGATTTCTGTATTTCTTTCAAGCACAGATATTATGGTCAAAGTCTGTGCAGCAGCAAATGAATCCAATGTTGGCTTCAGCTAAATGCTTTACATACATGAAACTTTGGACTCTCAGACAGCATTGGAGCTTCCAAAACATACCCACATGGGAGAAAATCTTTTTCCTCTAATGAGATGTTATGTTTACCGCAACATGGACTACGAAATACTGTGTGACTGGCCTGTTCACCTCAAGGGTGACCCATGAATATATTTCTTCTCATCTGATAATGATTTTCATTAAAGCTGCCATTTGGTGACCTTCCCTGTGCATACAGTGGACTCTGGTCACTTGCATCTCATAAAGAAGCAGCAGACATTCTTCTAGAGTTTTATCAACATCCTTACCACTCCTTTTTGTCCACCATTTGATTCAACATACCCATACTATCTTTTGCAGAAATAAAGGGACTATTTCAAAAAACAGTTCACTAGGTGTCTTGCTAGAGTTGTATTTTCTTTTCTTTCTTTCTTTTTTTTTATTGGTGGGGATTCATTGAGGGTATAAAGAGTCAGGTTACAATGATAGCATTTGTTAGATAAAGTTCCTCTCATAATTGTGTCCCACCCCCCAAAGATGTGTTACACACTGTGACCCCCCTCCTTCCCTCCCTTCCTCATTCTGCTCTCCCCTTCCCCCAACCCCCACCATGTACCAGGTCATCAACCGTCCTTATATGAGAATTGAGTACATAGGATTTTTGCTTCTCCTTTTTTGTGATGCTTTACTGAGAATTTTGTGTTCCACTTCCATCCAGGTTAATACAAAGGATGTAAAGTCTCAATCTTTTTTTTTAATGGTTGAATAGTATTCCATGATATACATATACCACAACTTGTTAATCCCTTCCTAGGTTGGTGGGCATTTAGGCTGTTTCCACATTTTGACGATTGTAAATTGAGCTGCAATAAACAATCTAGTGCAAGTGTCCTTATGGCAAAAGGATTTTTTTCTTCTGGGTAATTGCCCAGTAATGGGATTGGCTGGGATCAAATAACCTAGTTTGAGTTCTTTGAGGGGTCTCCATGCTTTCTTCCAAAAAAGTTGTATTAGTTTGCAGCCTCATCAGCATGTAAAAGTGTTCCCTTCTCTCCACATTGATGCCAGTATCTGTGGTTTTGAGATTTTGTAATGTGAGCCATTCTGACCAGGCTTGATGGTATCTGAGGGTGGTTTGATTTGCACTAATTAGGAACACTGAACATTTTTTCATGTTTTTTAGCCATTTATCTGTCTTCTTTAGAGAAGTTTCTATTCATCTCTCTTGCCCTGTGATTTAAGGGATTCTTGGCTCTTATTATGTTGATTAATTTGAGATCTCTGTAGATCCTAGTTATTTGATTCAAAATATGCAAATATCTGATCCTAGTTATCAGATCCTAGCTATCTGATTCAAAATATGCAAATATCCTTTTCCATTGTGTAGGTTTTGCTTTAGTTGTCTCCTTAGCTGTACAGAAGCTTTTCAGTTTAATTAAGTTCCATTTCTTTATTTTTATTGTTGTGGAGTTGTATTTTTAGTATATGTTTTTTTCCAGCTAACTATATTTTCTGTACCTTAATGACTGTCAAAATCTTACCTTAAAATCTACCTTCTATCTTGAGCAACATATACTCATTTCCAATTGTTCCCAATACTTCCTTAGTCAATTGTGTACTGATTCCTCAAACCAATCTCTAAAAGTTTTCTATAAACCATCTTCCAACAGGTTTCCCTTCTTTTGCTTCAGACTTGGTCCCCAACATGAACTCTATCCACAAAGAAATACCTGAGTTTCCTTCACCTCACTCTTTGCTCTCAATTTCAATACATCATTATTATCCCCAATCTTTTTACTTACTTATCTAAAGCATTTTTGGATTCTATTAATATGTTCACTTCTTGAACCGTTCCTTATTTATCTTCCTCTGGTTATTTAAAATGTAATTCAAACATTTACTCTAGCTTATCCCTTGCACCCAAATTTGTGCTTCTTTATTCTACATCTAGAAAAAAATTATTCAACCTTTAGGATCAAAGTCAAATATCACACCCATGAAAAAATTTCCCTGCTTAGTATACCAATGCAGAATAATATAAATTCTCCTATTTTTGGTGCCTAAAGAGCAATAACTCATATTTTTTGAATATCTTCTATATTCAATTGTGAAGTTTTTGAGGCCAAGCAAACCCCCTTCCATCTTTATAACTATTTCTCTGAGAACCATAATCATGAGGGTGTAACAAATCCAAATATAGTCCCAGGTTAGTTTTTCGGCTAGCATAATATTATAGAATTAGAGCTGGGGATCTAAGAGTAGCTCAATTCAGCCTACCAGTTATACAAAATGAAAAAATCTTTGAATAAAAATCAAAGTATCTTGAATGTGTAGTTTTGAAAATTCATATTTATCCTTTCCACTACTGAAATATCAACTAGCAGATGACCGCAACTGACCAATCAGACTACAAAATCTTTCTTCCATAGGTAAGAGAAGCTAAGAAGGACTGGTCACACATAGGTTTAGGCAGCAGTAAGGTGGTCAGAAGTTCTCCTTATTCTGGTATTAATAAATCTTTGTATGATACCAAGTTAGGTATCCCATCAATATTTAGTGGGGACTAGATACAGGTACATAATAAACTAATATTACCAATTTTATAAATCTTATCTAATTTATGGATTAACAGGTTTAAAATCATTCTCACTATCTCATTTTTTCCCTGTAATCCTTAATTTATTTTTATTAATATTTAAAGCTTTTGAGTTCTACATATTTGAAGGATCATTAAGATTACTTAATTATATGTCATCTTATTGAAATACTACAGCATACAGAACAGCTATCAAAATGACATTAGGAGTTTCTTAGTGACAGCTAGTTCTATACTGAAGTGAAATTGTTCAAGAATATCTTACATCAAAAAGGGAACTGAGATAAAGATCATTGCTGCTTCTATGGATATAACTTTTTATAGAACCAAAATTCAGGGAGATAACAGGACACAGAATTGGAGATTATGAGCAAAAAATTGCTGCATTATGACTCAACCAAGTTTTAAAAATGGAAATCGAATCTATTTTTAACTAGTTTGTTAAATTTAATTGGTTTATATTTAATAAGGGACACTCAAAAAAGTAGAAAATTCCAAATAAACATAAATCATTTCAACAGTATGATATACTTAACATGGAAAAGAAGTAGAAAAGATAAAATTAGAAATTATATCAGACATGGATGGGTTAGTCACCAGAATTCCTCAATCTTCACTTTGTACATTTGAATTTTGTATGAAAAAAAAAAATAACTGTGCCTGATGGGGAAAATATAGGGCCACATGGCACACCTCCTCACTCAACTACAACTTGGACTTAACCTAACAAACTCAAGCAATGTAACAATGTTAATTGTCCCCTTATATTAATCTGAAATAAAAAAGAAAAGAAAAACCCCTGCATATCTCACAAATTGTGTAAAAATATACTGAAACACTCAACATGTGAACAAATAAATGCAAGTCACTGATATTGAACACCTCGATGCCTAGTTTTGTTTTCACATAGAAGCACATAATTTGTTCCCAGTAACTGGTAAAGCCCCAACTTTTGATTTTGTATGCAAAATGAAATTACTTTTTATCAAAATCTGAAGACATCTGTAGCAGTGCTTCAAGCCTATAACTTTAATATTAGATAGTGTAAGAAAATGTTACTGAGAATGAAGGTTTCTATGTTAATTTGCTGTTTGTCTCAAGGCCAACTACAGATATCCTTATATGTTTCTGAAGTGTCTCCCCAAAACTGCTCCTCTAGAGGCAAATGTTAGTCTAGTATTGTGCAGCCCTTTAGTGCTAAAATTCTGATTGAGTATCTTACACGACTGGGCTTTCCATAATGTGCCCTATGCCTCTGACCTCATCTTTTACATCTCTCCTCACTTATTTCCCAGTTGTCACACTGGGCTTATTTCTGCTCTTCAAAAGTACTGAGCATGTTCTCACCTCCGGGCTATTTTAAGCACACTGCTCCCAATACCTTTCATGGTTTCTTCTCGATATCAAATAAGTCTGAGTTCAAATGTCATTTTCTCAAAAGGGCTTTACTAATATAACTATCTGAAAAATAATCCTTCTATTAAAGCCCCCATTTAACTATCATATCTTAATATTATTTTTCCCCTTACTCAGTGCTTACATATTACTGGGCTTATTTTTTCATTTACTGGTTTAATATCTATATCTCCCCATGGATTGTACATGCCACAAAGTCAGACATTTTATATTGTTCTCTGTGGTCTCCCCAGTATTTGAAACAAATTTTGGCATATCAAGATTCAGAATGGTGTGCTGTGGCTGAGTTGCCTTGAGCTTACAAGACAATTTTGCACATTTCTCTGTAATTCTTCAATCAGCACTACATTGATAGTTCAAACTGGCCAGTGGTGGGAGCATTTTCACCACAGAATCAGCCAAGACTACAAATAAAGGTTCCCTGCCTCCCTTAGAATGTCTGGAATGAAGAGGGGATGGTTAATGGGTATAAAAATATAGTTAGATAAAATGAACAAAAATTGATAGCACAACAAAGTGACTGTAATTAACAATAAATTCAGGTATGTTTTAAAATAAGGCAGTACAATTGGAATGTTTATAACACAGTTGATATTTATTGATCTGTCTGCGTATGACAGAATGAAACTCCAACAAATTTACCTTGATGCAGCTAAGATCTGAAATCAGGAAAATAAATATGAGAAGAAGCTTCAGCCTTTTGGTATGCAATTTAATAAAGACAGCAAAAAAAAAAAAAAGAAAGAAAGAAAGAAAAGAGAAGAAACAAAAGGTTGTTACTAAAAGGTGTTGATACTACTACCTAGGAAAGATCAGCAGAGGACGTCATTGGGAAATGATCCATATCGCACGTGGTATTCAGGTTTTACAAACAAGAATAAACATGGCTATTTATTTTTTTTCTATTTCAAAAAATGTATTATAATGGTTAGGGTTATACAATTCTAACTGAAATAGGGAAGGTTTAGACTATTGTCTCTTTTAATATGTAGACAAGGCAAGGTTTGATGCCAAATAACACTAAACAAGGACCAGTATTCCTGGCTATGATTAATTAATCCTTGCATCCTCATAGTATTCTAGTTTCTAAATAATGGTCACATGAATGGTGTTTGGCAATTATGTATCTATCATCTTTGCTAGTCACTAAACTATCCATTGCAGTAATCTGTAATTACTGTCAGCTCATTGTAATGTAAGAATGTGACAGGAACTTTTCTCCCATACTTCTTTTTATTTATTTATTTTTTATTTTCTCTATACATATACATGTATTTATTTGGTTTCCACTTTTTGCCTTCACAAAATTAAAGAGGCTTAAAATTTAGTAACCATAACAATGTTTAAGATAAGAACTACAAGCAAAAACCTCATAAAGAAGGTCTCATAAAGAACGAACAAAGATAAATACATTCGGAAAAGAAATCAAATGGTTGCTGCAATGCAATATTGAGCAATAATAATAAAAATAATGCAAAAAAAGTAACATTCACATTGTTACTGTAGGGACACTGTAAGCACAAAACTTAGGCATTCTGTTGTCTGACAAAGGGATGGCTTTGTTTTAGTAAAACAGCATTTTAGATTGATTATTCCGAGCTTCAATACGAATTAAGACAGTAGCTACCATTGTAAATACTCACTAGAAATGACTTTATTGATGCTGCAGTTGCAATAGGAGGGAGTCTATTGGTGAATTTAATATTTGAGTACTTGTCATTTGTTATATGTTTATTATGCTAGAAACTATTTTAAGTTCATTGTATTTATTTACTTGCCAAATTAATAAAGTAGCACTATAAATAATTTTGTTATTTCAGTTTTAAAGAGAAGAACATGGGTAATTAGAGAAATTTTCCCATAGTTGTTCTGGTCATATATAGAAAAGAAAATTTGAAATTAGGTGGACTGACTTTAAAGGATTGGTAAGGAGTGTCAACCAATAAATGAATAAGAAATGGCCTGTTCCACTGATAGGAGACAACTGTCCTGGCCACTTGCAAGTGAATCATCTCACCGATGTAAGACTGAAATTTCTACCTCCAAAGATGATCTCAAAAATACAACTTCTTGACCAAGCCTTCATCAAAATATTTGGAACGCTCTACTGAGCCCAGCCTCTGCCATGGGTCATTATTAAAACACAAACCTTTAGTCCTCCTGTGGAAGCAACTTTATCTTCTACATCAGTTATCATTTTGGATGCTGGCCTCTGGATCAGTTCTTCTTGGAATAAAGTTCAGCCAGAAATAATACGAAAGTGTTTCAAGAAAACTTGCTTTGTCACACCCCAGAGCATCATGTTTTGGCCCTAAGGGACAGTTCATCTGCCATGGCAGAATGTGAAGGTTTTGTTGCAATGTATGTGGCAACTTGTAATGAACCTGACTCTGAAGCAGCTTTCCAAGTGACACTGACTGAAGTACAGACCAGTGTAAAACTGCAGGAAGGAGCTGATGAAGTGAAAGATTCCAAAGAGGAGGATATCTAGTATCTGAAAATGCAGTTGATGTCATTTGCATGGCCAGCCCTGAGAGTGCTTCCTCTGTATACATTTGTGATATGAATAAGAATCAGACCCAGATTGACTCTTTTTTCAGAAAGATGATTCAACCATAATAAAACGGTAAATGTATTGATTTATTTTGTCTGATACTATATGTCTATGATTTTATTCTTTTGTTTATGTATGATTGTGTATAATATTAGCTAATAAAAGCTGTATGAGGAAGTAATGTATCTGTAGGTGTCAGTACAGTAGGCCTCCTTCCTTATGTTGACCACCTCCACATGGTGAAGAGTTTGTGACAGTCCCTTGCGTAGTCAAGGTACAGAGGCTACTGAACCAACCCATTCAGCATAAATTCCTGTCTCACATTTTCCCCTTCAAAGTGCCTGGTTTGGGTTTCTAATGAAGACTACACTTCTCAGCCTGCTGGGTGACCACCCAGTAGGCTGCAACCACTTATAAAAATTACAGCCCTTCTCTACAAACTTATGAACCTTGAGATTCTTTTTTTTTTGCAGTTTTTGGCCGGGGCCAGGTTTAAACTCACCACCCCCAGTATATGGGGCCAGCACCCTACTCCTTGAGCCACAGGCGCTGCCCCTGAACCTTGACATTCTTTGCCACAGTTGTAACTTACAATATATTATGATATTAAATCGTATACCTATGTGTGTGGTAAAGGTTCTACAAAGCAGAGGGAAAGCATTCTGTAAATTTCTAATTAAAACTCAGCCCTTAATGCAACTGTGTCTGAAATTTCTGTTCTTCACCACTGCTTCTCCAAAGACTTTTTTTCTCTCTTTCCTTTGGTCCCTGGCCACTTTATTTTCAATCTATTTCTCTGAAACCATGTGAGGCCATGGCACACTGCTGACATTACTCCAGATAAGTTCATCTTATTTTCTTCACCTATGAACCCATCCAAACGTATATGCAACCATCTGATAATTTTTCTCATGCCATTTTAAAATTCAACCTTTCTTCCCTCTACTGTCCTCATCCCAGGCAACATTTGGTCTGATTAGATTATATCACATAATTTTTTTTTCTCAGAGTTTTACATAAACACAATGAAAAAATTAAATACTATTTGTTGATTGGTTTTTTAAATACTAGATAATAATTTTTAGAATCATTGATGATTCATGTAACAATAGATGATTCAACTTTTATTGCTGAGTCATATTCCTTTTTGTGGCCATACCGTAGTTATGTATTCACGTATTGATGGGCATGAGAGTTCTTTCCAGTTTGAAGCTATCACAAATAAAACTACTGTAAACCTGTAGGTCAAACTTTGTCTTGACATGTGTATCCACTCTTCATGGGTAACATGGTAAGTATATTATTAACATTTGAAGAATGTAAGAAGCAACGTTTTAAAGTGTTTGCATAATTTTACCTCAAACCAGTCATTTGCCCAGTTTTTCCACATCTTCATTTATATTTGTGTGTGATATATATGCACATATACACAAATCATCTTTCTATTTTAAAATTTGAGTTGACTTCCTTTTACATAAATTATAAAAATGTGTCTACATTGTAGGCAAAATCCATGTCAAATATATGTTTTGAATGTATTTTTAATTTGATAATTCTAGTTTATTTCTTATTTTTTATTGTAGTTCATGCATTTGGGGGTTGTATTTAAGGGATCTTGGAAAACCACCATCACTGACATTCTTTTCATTATTCGCTTTACAAATTCCTGGAGTTCTAGCATCTTGTGTTTAGTTCTGTGATCTACTTTAAGCTCATTTTCTGTGTATGATGTACAATGAAGATGAAGGCCTTCATTGTTTATCTACCCAAACTGTGAGCACTTTCTGTTAAATAACTTTTTGTAAATGAATGATTTGACTCCTTTGATGAAACTGAATTGACTACACAGTATCAGTCTATTTAACAACTTTCTATTTTGCTTATTAATCTGTATTAATCTGTATGTTTACCTTTTTGATACCAACTTGCTGTCAACATTAATGTATCTTTACATTAAGATTTAAAATTAGGTGGTGCAAATCCTCTGACTTTGTTCCTTTCTTTCAATGCTGTTTTGACTGTGTTAGCTCTTTGTATATTTTATGATGTTTAAAAACACCTTGTTAATCTCTTTCAATATTGTGATAAAATATTGGTTGAAGTTGCCTTGAATCATCACTAATTGAGATAATAGACATCTTAAAAAGAAGGAATTTTATGATCCATAAAGATGACATGCAACTTCATTGACTTGGGTCTTCTTTATCAGCAAGTGAATAAAATATGATAGACATATTTTCAAAATTTATTTTTAATGACAATCTTTTAGAAAAGATTTACTGAATAATTGTAAAGCTAACAAAAAGCTCCTATATGTTTTATATCTCGTTTGTTCTATTATTAATTTCACTCAAAATTTATTTTTTGATCCATTTAAAAGTGTGTTGCTTAATCTCCAGATATTTTGTAACTTTTTTCAGCTGTTTTTCTTTTATTGATGTCTAGCTTAATTTTACTGTGGTCTGAGAGCATATACTGTAAGATTTCTGTCCTTTTAAATTGGTTTAGGTATGTTTTATAGCCCTGATGTGGTCTGTCTTGGTAAATGTTCCATATGAGCTTGAGAAGAATGTGTGTTCTGGTGCTATTGGATAAGCTAGTCTATAAATGCCAATTAGATCCAGTTGATTAATGGTACTGTTCAGTTCAACTATATCCTTATTGATTTTCTGCCCACTGGATCTATCAATTATAGTATGAGAGATGTTGAAGTTTCCAATTGTAATAGTGGATTTGTTTATTTCTCCTGGCAGACCTGTCAGTTTTCTCTCAGGTATTTCAGCATGCTGTTGTTAGGTGCACACATCCTAACGATTGTTATGTCTTACTGGACACTTGACCCCTTTGTCGTTATGAAATGTCCCTTGTTATCATTGAAAATTTTCCTGCTCTGAAAATCTGTTTTATCTGAAATTAACATCTTATTGTAGATTTCTCTTAGTGTGTGCACGCCCTTGGCTCAGGGCACTGGATGCAGCCCCATTTGTGCCTCCCCCAAAGCCATTGCTGAGGCAGTGCCTGGTCTGAAGGACCACTCAGAAGACATGTACACGAGCTCCATTGGCTGGCCCAGCTCCTTAGGAACTAAGGTGCACGGTGACACACTTCAGTGGGTCCCTCATGCCTCTCACCCAACAGAAGCTGCCCAGCAACTCAGGGACCCACAAGTCCTCTTTAAATTGTACAATACTGCCTCCCAGACAGTGCAGTTATGTTTTTCTTCTGTGGCTTCTTTTAAGATTGTCTTTTTGGTTTTGGCTTTGCGTAGTTTAAATAAGACGTGTCTCGGTATTTTTTGGCATTTACTCTGTTTGGCATTATTTGAGCTTCCTAAATCTGTAGTTGTGCTAAGTTTTTGTTTAAAACTTTCAGAAATTCAAGCATTTCTCCATTTCTTTTCTGTCTCTAGTCTTTTCTAGTAATTCCTTACCTTTAGCTACTCCTCCATAAATTGTTGAATAATTCCTAATATTCTGCTCATTTGAAAAATGTTTGTCTCCTCCTTCCATTTCAGCTTTATAAACTTCTATAGGCCTATCTTAAATATCTTATTTTTAATTATTATGCGTTTATTATAGTTATGTATGTTTATAGGGTATATGTGATGTGTTTATAGGGGCACAAATGCGTATTAATCAAATACGGGCAATTGGGGTACCCATATCCTTAAGCATTTATCATTTCTTTGTATTAGGACATTTTATTCCATTCTTTCATTTATTGTGAAGTATACACAACTTCTTGCTGACTATAGTCACTTTAGTGTGCTATGCAATATTGTTGATTTTGTCCAAGTATCTCTGTTTTTGCACCCATTAGCTATTCTGGCTTTACCACCTCTTTCCCACTATCTTTCCCAACCTCTGGTAACCATGATTCTACTCTCTGTCTCCTAAGGTCACTTGTTTTAATATTTATTACCCACATATCAGTAAAATTGTGGAAGATTTGTCTTTCTGTGCTTGGTTTCTTTCACTTAACCAATGTTCACCAATTCCATCCATGTTGTGGCAAATAACACCATTTCATTCTTTTTTCTGGCTGACTAATATTCCTTTGTGTATATATACCATAATTTCCTTATCCATTCGTCTGCTGGTGGACACTTAGGTTGATTCCTTATCTTGGCTATTGTGAATAGTACTGAAATAAACTTGAGTATACAGAAATCTTTTCAGTGTCCTGATTTTTTCTTTTTTTGAATATATACCTGGTCTTGTAGCCCCTAGGGCCCCTGTGGCCCTGGTCTCAATCACTGAGGGAAGGAACCAGTTATTACGTGGATTAGAAGTACAAGTTTGCAGGAGATGGGCTAACCTTGATTGCAGGGTAGCCCTGAGCAACCTCCCCACTAGCTTTTTATTGAGACAGTACAAGACAGGTGAGGTGAGTATTAGACAATGACTATCTGCCATGCCTAAGGCTCAACATGGGCTGGGGCTCTTTCTCCACAAGGAGCACCTGCAGATGAATTGCCCAAGGGTTCCCCCTCCCCCCCGCCAACTGCAAATCGTCTTTCTCAGAGGTCATCTAGTTCTTGGCGTCCCCTACAACCTGGCAGTTTTTTGAAGAACCTCTTTACTGTCATTAGAGTGGTTGCATTGATTGATACTCCCACCAAAGTTTACATTTTAACTAACACTACATTAGAGTTTCCCTTTCTCTAATCCTTGGCAGCTTCATTATTGCCTGTCTTGTTGATAAAAGCCATTTTAACTGGGGTGAGAGCATATCTTGTTGTAGTGTGGATTTGCATTGCTACAATGGTGTATTATGTTGAGCATTTTTCCATATACCTGATGGCCATTTGTATGTCTTCTTTTGAGAAAAATCAATTGACATCTTTTGCCCATTTATAATCAGATTACTTGACTTTTTTCTTGTTGAGTAGTTGCAGTTTTTTACTCCCTTGTCATAATAGCTGTTTGAAAATGTTTTTCTCATTCTGTGGGTTGTCTCTTTGCTGATTGTTTCCTTTTGCTGGGCAGAAGATTATTAGCCTGGTGTGATCCTATTTATTCAAACATTTTTTGGTTATCTGTGCTTTGTGAGTTTACTTGAGAAATCCTTGTCCAGACCAATACTCTAAACTAATTCCCCAATGTTTTCTTTCAGTAATTTCATAGTTTCTTATCCTAGTTTTAAGTCTTTAATGCATTTTTATTTTAGTTTTGCATATGGCAATAGGTAAGCGTCCAGTTACTTTCTTGTATATACAGAGCTCAGTACCATTCTTGAAGAGACTGTCCTTTCCCCAATGTATGTTCTTGCCACCTTTTTTGAAGATTAGTTCACTATAGATGCTTAGATTTATTTCTAGTTCTTTATTCCATTTAGCTGGTCTATGTATCTGTTTTTATGCCACTACCATGCTATTGGTTTACTAGAATTCTGTGGTATAATTTGAAGTCAAATAATATGAGTCATTCAGTTTTGTTCTTTTTGCTTAGGATGCTTTTGGTTATTCTGGGTCTTTTGTGGTTCCATATAAGTTTCATGACTATTTTTCCTATTCCTATTAAGAACAAAATTGGTATTTGGATGAGGATTGCATTGAATCTGTAGGTGCTTTGGGTTTCTAGTGTGGCTAGTTCATCTGAGTTGTTTTGATTTTTCCAATCCATGAACATGAAATATCTGTCAATTGTTTTGTGCCCTCTTCAATTTTATCTGTGTTTTATAGTTTTCATTGTAGATATCTTTCACATCTTTAGTTAAGTTTATTCTTAGTCACTTAGCTTAATTTGTAGATATTTTAAACAGAATTGACATATTTTTTTTGGTTTCTTTTTCAAGACAAAGATTCAGTTCTAATCTATACTCATGACACTGATGAGTGAATCAATGCATT
Organism: Galagoides demidoff; assembly: GCA_963574575.1. Lineage (NCBI taxonomy): Eukaryota > Metazoa > Chordata > Mammalia > Primates > Galagidae > Galagoides > Galagoides demidoff. Next base: position 1,507 of record CAUYQV010056908.1, on the reverse strand, counting down.
CATTTCTGTTACTATGTTTTTAATTTCTAGCATTTTATTTCAATTCTTTCTTAGAGGGAATATATTACTGATGAAATACCTATCTATTTTTCATGGTTTCTAATTAAAAAAAAAAAACCTTACCATGTTATTCATAGCTATGCGATGTTCTCGGATCATTTTAAAAGCTGTATTATAACTGAATCTATATGTAATATTTGCTTTGCTTCTTTAAACTATATTTTTTGCTTTGTAATTTTTTTTGTTAGATGTTTAATATGCTGCATAAATAATAGGAACTTAGCTAAATAAGCTTTTTTCTCTGATATTCTAAGTTTATCTGGCTAGGAGTTGAGATATTGATTTGAAATGGTTTATATTTGATGTACCTATAGGTGCCTGAGGTTGCCCCCTCCCATTCCTCAAAATAGGGAATTTTTGACTCCTTAATGTGAAAACCTAGTGTAGTTCCTACATATAATAGTGAAAAATCCTCTAATAGTATAGGCCATAGAGTTATTCCATTCTCATTTTAGTCAACATTATCTGTGGCAATTCATCAAAATTACCATTTAAGTCTTTTTCTATCTCACCTTTCCAAAACTTTCATTCTATTTCTGTTTTACATTTACCTTAATGTGTCATAAATTACAAAATAACATTTCTATTTTTGTTTTTAATTATCTCTGAAGATTTTCTAAATTAGGGAAATATAATTCTTCTTATTTACTCACATATGTACTGCTTCTGTTACTGCTGATTCCTTTTTGTAAATCCAAATTTCCATCTGGTATATTTTTTATGCCTAAAAATCTACTTTTAAATGTTTTTCTTTTTTAGTGCAAAGCCTTCGGTAATTAATTCTTTTAAGTTCTTTCTGTTGCAAAAGCCTTTATTTCATTTATATTCTTAAAAGGTACTTATGCATTATATAAAATGTACATTTACAGTTTTTTTTTTCAAAGCATTTTAAGATGCTATATACTTTTTACTTTCATTTTTTCTCATGAGAAATATTCTGTCATTGTTTTCTTTCTTCCTTTGTATGCCCTTTTCTTCTGGTTGCTTATAAGAGTTTTTAATTATTATCTTGAACTATTAGCTAATTATATAACTTCATTGCTATGTATTCCTTCTTATGTATTGAATTTTCAGTTTATTCATCTTCTTGAATATGTGGGCTGATAGACTGATCAAATTTGAAGAAAAAATTTGCTCTTTACTTTTATTAAATCATAGCTGTGTACATTAATACTATCATGGGGTACAGTGTGCTTTTTCTGTGTACAATCTGAAATTCCTACATCCAACTGGTTAACATAGCCTTCATGTCATTTTCTTAGTTATTGTGTTAAGACATGTATATTCTACTTTTAGAAAGAATTTCTTGTACCCTTGTAAAATAAACCATAGAGGTGATCCCACCAATTACCCTCCCTCCACCCATCCATCCTTCTCCCCTCTTCTCCCCCTCCCCCTTCCCGTATTCTTAGGATATAATTAGGTTATAGCTTTCATATGAAAGCTA